>JABUQX010076471.1:12500-15000 GCA_015478945.1 Trachelipus rathkii
TTTTTAATGTTTTTTATTTCAACCATTCTTTCTAAATTTTAATTCTCCAAGATAATAATAATGACCCATTTATCATAAACTTGTTTTTAATTTTATAATCTGGTTAATTCATCATGAGTTTCCCTTCCACATTCTTATTATTATTGGAAGAAAACGTCAATAGCTCTCCTACTAAGGAGATTCACTCTCCCTCCATTCAAACAAGACAAAATTCCATCCTTCAGATTTTGTTGACCTGGAAATTGGGACATCTGCTCCTTAAACTTGCTTACAACTTTCTTTATAAAAGAAAAGTTGTATTTTAAGGGCACGTTTTCAGCTTTTCACTTTTTTTTATTGATACTTATGATTAATCTTTTTTGTATTGATATAAAACAACCATCCATTTTCCATTCTATGTTTGGAAAATATAAAAAAACAACAGATAATGTACACAATATGTGGATAATAATAATATAAAATAGATGATGATTTAATAACATGTTTTTTTTTGTTTTTGTTTTTTTGTAATTCTCGAAAAACAGATAATTCTAATTATTATATTGAAAGATTTTCCCCTCGAAACATTCCCCTCTTTTTAACCTTTGATTAGTAGAAAGGATAAATAATTAATAATTAATGTTCTAATTTTCTATAGTAATTCTAGGAGCAAATATCTCTGTTATTTACAAATTGATTTTGAATATTAATTCCTAAATAAAATAATTTGGGAAGAAAAATAAAAAACATTGTTTTTAATGCCCCAAAAACTTAACAATATCTTTTAAAATACGTAACTCAAACCTAATAATAATAATAATAATAATAATAATAATAATAATAATAATAATAATAATAATAATATAATAATAATAATAATAATAATAATAATAATAATAATAATAATAATAATAATAATAATAATAATAATAATAATAATAATAATAATAATAATAATAATAATAATAATAATAATAATATTATTATTATTATTATTATTATTATTATTATTATTATTATTATTTTTTTTATTATTATTATTATTATTATTGTAACCAGCCAATAACCAACCAGCCAATGTGTAACCAATTATTATTATTATTATTATTATTATCTGCCAATAATATTTTTGATATTTTATTTTTTCTTGAAATTTTTTTTTTATGAAGAATCAAATTATTTCCATCACCAAAGAAGCTTCTATGATTTTATGTGGTCTTATGTGTTTATCTTTATGTGTTCTTATGTGTTTCTTATGTGTTCTTGTGTTTGTGTGTTATATGTTTTTTTAAGAATCATATTTCTATCACCAAAGAAGCTTCTATGATTTTATGTGTTCTTATGTGTTTGTGTTTATGTGTTTGTTTGTGCGTTCTTATGTGTTTTTTATGTGTTCTTATGTGTTTGTGTGTTTATGTGTTGTGTTTTTTTGAAGAATCCTTTTATTTCTATCACCAAAGAAGCTTCTTTGATTTTATGTGTTATTATGTGTATTTGTGTTTATGTGGTTATGTTTACATGTTCTTATGTGTTTTTGTGTTTATGGGTTGGTTTTTTTTTTAAAGAATCATATTATTATTATTATTTCTATCACTATAATTCTCTGAGTCTCCTTCAGGACTTCATCAAATCACTTCGGTTGCTTCCTCTGTATAGATGTGTTCTTCGTCTTTGTATGGAGTACTCGTCACACATATGGGGTGATTGTACTCATGTAAGCCATTTTTGGAAAAGGTGGAGTCTTGTACTTTTCTCCTTATCTATACTCCTACTCTCCCTATTTCCAATCCTTCTCCCCCTCCCCCCCCATATCTCCTTCGAACTCTTACATCACACTTCTTGAACTCTCTGCCGGCCACAAACCTCTTCTTTTGATGAGACCACGTGATATTCATCTTTCAACACATTCTCATTCTTTATCTTTTCACCAGTTTGACCCCAAACTTGACAGCTATTCTCATTCTTGCATATTTTCCACTGATTAACTATGTAACACCTTTCTATTTTTTCACATTTCCTTTCATTTACATACATTGAAACCCTATGGTATTATGCTTTATCGATCTTTAATCTGGATTTATATATATATATATATATATATATATATAATTATAATATATATATATATAGATATATATATATATATATATATATATATATATATATATATATATATATATATATATGCTAACTATACTTCTTTTTATCATATATATATAGTGATAATCTGATTATCAAATGACGGCCATCAAAAAGCGACACCCTTATATTAAAATAATAATAATAATAACAATAATAATAATAATAATAATAATAATAATAATAATAATAATAATAATAATAATAATAATAATAATAATAATAATAATAATAATAATAATAATAATAATAATAATAATTACACAATATATATATATATATATATATATATATATATATATATATATATACTATATATATATATATATATATATATATATATATATATATATATACAAAAACAAACCTATATATATAAATA
>JABUQX010076472.1:0-16591 GCA_015478945.1 Trachelipus rathkii
AAAGTTCCATTTTCACTTCTTTAATGGATTTTTTAAAGAAATTGTGGCAGAAAATCGTCATACAGAAAAGAAGTGAGAGGTGAAAAAAGAAAGTCCCATTCTTCTGACGATGTGATTATTGTACATAAAAGTAAAGGGCTACATACGGAATTACATGCAAGAAATAAACAAATATATAATTTTGCCTACTTTGACCAGTGAAGACAAAGATATTTCCTTCAATTGGTGGTAAAACACTGGAAATAGTTTTATGAATTTGAAAAAACCTCTGCAAATTAAAATAAATACCTTTCAGCTCCATCGTCATCAGTCGAAAGTGAAAGAATTTTTAGAACAGGAGGAAATATATGAAGCCACAAGAAATTGGTTATCCCCTGAAAATGGAGAACTGCTAATGTTCTGTCATTTAACCTTAGAGCTTATTCAAATGAAGTTTAGTTTAATATCTTTAACTACGAACTTTTCAATTTTCATTTAATTATTTTTAATATGTGAATGGTTTTTGCTATTTGAAATAGTTTTTTACTTTTTGTTTTATTACTTTGTATATAACACTGGTAAAAATGGAAATTTTTTGGACGGGGTTTCGCAATTGATTATTGATGTTGCTGATTCCAAAAATGTAATCGGTTTTTTGCATATCACATCGCATTTGGTGAGATATTGTGTGTAACACAGATTTGTATAATATTTAATGATTTTTACCTTTTTCAAGAGGGTCTACCACAATGTATTGGGATATATCTATATATATATATAATTATAATATATATATAATATATATATAATTATATATATATATACTTATATATATATAATATAATATATATATATATATATATTATATATATTTTATTGGATATATTAAGGGAGAGAAACAAATCGCAATGATAAGATACATGTCTTTGATAGATATATTAAACATATAATACAACTATGAATTAAGAGTAATATGGGACAACAATGAATGTAATAGAAGGAATGGGTTTAGTTAATGTAAACTTACCTACGATGGTAGTAACTTTCTCTTCGTAGACGATCTACTGTGCATAGCGTCTGGAATATCCTTCATCAAGCTCCAACAATAGTTGGCCATCATATTGATATCCCACTTGCCGTGGTAACGTCCTTTTCCATGATACTTTAGATCTTGATGGAAGCGTTCACTCTGCTCATCACTAACATCGCCTAAGTTATCCGGAAATTTTCTTAGGTGGAATTTTAAGAAGTGAAACTTTATACTCATTCTACATCCATAAGAATGAAAACTGTCTAGCAGTTCCTGTACAATGTTAGTGGTTCTCGGCTTTCGTGTTCCCCAGAAAATTATGTGCTACATCTGAAAAAGCAGTCCACGCTCTTGCCTCTAACACAGTCATTGTTGTTAGCAAAGCCAGCATCACGGAGGAGTGTCCGAATTTGTGGGCCATCAAATATCCAGCTTTTTTCTTCTCGTCCCTCAGACCAGAAAATGTTGAGCATATATAGCGGAAGCATTCACCATCATCGTCCTGGGCCTTCACAAATTGTTTCATCAAACCAAGTTTTATGTGTAGTGGGGGTTAGATGATGTTTTCTCTCTGTGCAAGGGGTTCACGTACGATGTTCCTGTCAACTGGCGTCAAGGTTTCCCTCGGTGGCCCTTCTCTTTTGGTCAGTGATCCTTTGCCGCTCGGCTGTCCATAGCAAAGGAAGCAGGGATATTTGGTGAAGCCTGCTTGCTGACGGAGCAAAATGTTTACCATTTTGAGGTTGACGCATATTTACCATCCATGTACCTGATATTGTAGCCTCTCCAAAACTGTCTTGATTTTTGCATACTCCTCTCTCATCCGTACCGAGTACCCTACTGGAACCGAAGCATACCTGTTGCCGTTGTGTAACAACACACACTTAAACTGCTCTTGTTCTTGGAAGTGTCAATAAACAGTCGCCATCACTGCATGTATGCTGGGGAGTCCCATATGCGAGCAGTAGGCCTGCAACTTCACTGCAATACACAAGTTTACCATCTGACTGGAAGAGCTCCGCAGCTCTGCTTCTCTGTAACGATAAAAATGTTACTCTTGTGCCATGGTCCAGTAGTCATTTTTCATGCAACCTCGAAGCCAACAGCTCAGGACAAACTTCGGCAAATACAACTCTCATACAAGATCGTTCAGTTCACCCAGGGTGAACAATGACGGACCCATCCGACTGTATTTCAGATGGATGATGAACATCATCGGTCATTGGCAAATCCATACATGTCGACGTACTAAAGTTACCCACATCTACCGAATATCGGACGCGCAGTAAACTTGCTACTCCTGTAGATAATCATGCCGGAGAAGGTTACGTCTTATAGGCTACCGTGTGCGCCATGAATTTTGTCATTCTAAAGGAATATGCAAAAATAGGGATCCATGATTGCACGAAAACGGATGTGATACAGCAAATCCGAGAATATATTATATATGGAATCAGCACCTCCGATTTACTATATATCTGCTACAAAAGTCCATCCAAGAAAATTTCACCTTTTTTTGTTGACCAGTGTAAGTTTTCTTTATTTTCCCTAAATGGATGATCCGAACTTTTGAAATAACTATTCGGCGATAGCGAAGTGGATTATTCGGTCCGAATAATTCGGTATTCGCCGATAATTTTAGCCGATATTCGGTAATTCCGGTATTCGGGCTTTTTCCTATTCGGCACATCCCTATATATATATATATATATATATATACTATATTTATAATATATATATATATATATATATATATATATATTATATATATATATATATATATATATATATAATTAGTATATATATATATATATAATATAAATATATATATATATATATATATATTGTATATATATATATATATATATATATATATATATATATATATATTATATATTATATATATATATATATATATATATGATATATATATAATACTATATATATATATATATATATATAATATATATATATAATATTATAATAGTATATATATATATTATATAATATAATTATAGTAATAATATATATTAATATATATTATATTTTTATATTATAATATATATATTATATAATTATTAGTGATGCACGTCATGGTATCGGTATCAGTATCGGTGGTATCGGTCGATTTTTTGAGTATCGGTATCGGTATCGGTATCGGAATTTTGATAGTAGTATCGGTATCGTATCGGTATCGGTAAAAATTTTGGTACCCTTAACCGATACCACACATTTTGTGTCTTTAAATTGATTTCAATATATATATAATATATATATATATATATATACTATATATATATATATATATATAATATATTTATATATAATATATATTTATATATATATATATATATATATATATATATATATATATATATATTATAATTCACATACCATGTCTCGCATTGCTGCAGAGTGGTGTTGGTAGTTGAAAAGGTTTTGAGCTTATCAACACTATTCACGAAAAGCAAGATTTGATAGAAGGGGGTTTTCAGCCCCTTGCTATCAGACAAAGAATTTAAAAATTTTCTTCAATGACTCGATGACTGAGAAACGAGCTTTAACCTTTCTAGAAATTAAAGTTTCGAATTTCTTCTTCTTTTTCTAATTTTGCTTTATATATATATATATATATATATATATATATATATATATATATATTTATATTATTAATATATATATATTTATATATATATATAATTTTTCTATTTTTATTATATATATATATATATATATATATATATTATATATATCTCGCAATTTGTCTGAATAATTTCCGATCTATCTGACCTACGTATGACAATTAAAGGCGTTTTCGTTTTTTGCTTTGTGCTTACGAAACGTAAGAAATGCTCGAATTTGCGTTCGTTTTTGTTAAACTTAGCGCAAAATCGTAAGAAATGCTTACCCACACGTAAAGAATTTCCGTAATTCTATAAAGTTGCTATTTACTGTGATTGCTGAATTTACCACTTTCTTACGAAAATGTGCAAACAAAAAAATGACGGCGTGGTAGGGCCTACCACGCAGTCATTTTTTTGAAGTGATGAATATTTCATTCAATAAAATCAGCTTTAAATCTAATTTCTTCCAAATCGATAAACTCCATCACATGGTTTGATAAATTTTTTGCAATATAAACCATTTTTTATTTATTTCTATTTATCCGAAATCGACGGGCTCCATCACAGCATCTAATTCCAATTGCTTGCAAAACAAAAGTAAACCTCATAAGAAATCGTGTTCGTTTTTGCACGAAATTCAGGCAATTAGTTCAGGCAATCAGGAATGCCAAAGAATCCTAATGGATTTAATGTAGGTTAAGGTTTTATATATAAATATTCTAAATTCATCTGTAGAAGCATTTTGAAAAATGGAGAATTTTTGAAGAGGTATAGGGTATTGAGGTCATAGTGATCTCTGACAGCTAAATTCTCTGGTTGAGAGATGGAGAGATTAGTTCGAAAGGAAATGTCCATGTGTTTGAATGCTCGCATCTTTAGTTATTTGGTATTTTTAGTACCAACATTTACATCAAATTTATATTTGTTAAAAGATTTGTGACCTCAATTTCATGGAGATGCTTTCTTTAATCGTAAAGAAACTGCCAATTGAGTTGTTGTTAATAAAAGATATAAGAAACTTGCATTGTGGAAAGTTTTTGTTTAAAATGTTTTAATCTGAAAGGGAAGAACATTGGAAAGGGGCCCAATGCAGGGAAGCCGAGCATAAACAGGAAGTTTAGGAACATCATATATGCTATAGTTTTAGGGCGATAAGTGTTATCGAGAAACGAGTAAACAAGTTTATCAAAAATGTTAGAGGGATAAAGGATAAAGCTAGAAAATTTACGGAGAAAGGTGATTTCTTCATGGAAAAACTTCCAATCAGAAGTTTCAGAACAAATAACAAAGGCTTATGTATGCAGGACCTTAGACCCGCAATTTTATGATTAAAGGAGATAGAAATAAAGAAATTAGTCCCAAGTAATGTATTAGTGGGATTGCGATAAATAAATTAGCAAGCCCACAAATACTTTACCTGGGACAAATTTTCTTAGTTATATCTCCTTTAATCGTAATTGTAATAATACGAAGCGTTTACGATAGAATGAATTTTAGTATTTCCTTTGCTTTTAATTTAGACCGTTTTCATTTTTGTCATTTGTGCATACACTCGATAAGAAATGCTCACCCAGTTTTAGCACGAATTTCCTGTTTAAACGAAAGCGATTTCGTGCTAGGCTTACTTTTGTTTTTAAACAATTGGAATCAGCTATTGTGATGGAGTACGTGGTTTTGGAATAAGCAGAAATAAAAAAATTACAAATGGTTTATATATTAAGATAATTGATCAACTATTTGTGATGGAGTTTATGTCATTTAGAAGAATTAAGATTCAAAGCTGTTATATTGAATGAAAATTCATCAATTCAGACAGGGCCTACACGCCGCCATCTTGTTTGTGTTACATTTTTCGTAAGAACGTTTAAATTCGGCTAGCAACGGGAATGCACCCTTTACAGAAGTCTGAGTGAAATCCTTACGTCTGGAAAGCAATTTCTTACAATTTTTTTCGGTAAGTTTGAACAAAACGAATGCAAACTCGACATTTCTTTACGTTTCGTAAGCCAGTTTCTTATTAATATTCTAGGCCTTTTATAATATTATATATATATATTATTATATTATATATATATATAATATTATATTATTATTATATATTATATATTATATATATATAATATATAATATATATAAATATATATATATATATATATATATATATATATATATATAGTGAAGTGTTTAAGTTAGTTTCTTTTCGCATCCGCGGATGCGAATGTTTGATTTTAACATCCGCGGATGCGGATGTCTGAATATATATATATATATATATATATATATTATATAGTATATATATATATAATATAATATTATAATATATATTATATATTTCGAGTTTTAGCCACATTCTATTAATATAATTGTTACCAAGGGTGCGGACGGGGACCGCAACTCAAATGCACCCCACCAACCTCTTTCCCATCCTCCGACCTAAATGAAAGAGATTTACAAAGGATTATATACTTTTTTGCACTAGTATTGAAATGTAATATAGGAAGGTTGTGCTTGAGAAAAACAATTTTACGCCTTTTTTCTGCTGAGAGTCTGTTTCTCGTTTTATCATATATTAGCCCAGCATTGCTTAAATACTCTCTCAACTTGGAATAACTAGTTGGAGGACAGGCCAAGTATTTCTTGCAAGTTTATCTTTAAGCGTGGGTAAACATTTTTTGCTTACATTCACCATCATTTGTATCTAGTCGTTTTTCCTTGGTGATAGTTTTCAATCATTTGCACTACATCTTTTGGAAATGCGTGTGTTTTTATCACTACTGGACTGTCGAAATTCTTCCAGTGAATCTGTTATTGGTTTACTTGTAGAGGTGTTGGTTCCGTAGATTTCGTTTATTTCCTTTTAATGGGTGGCGAAATTAATAAGACAATTTGGTTTGAAGTTTTTTCACCTGCAACATATAGGTGACGATTATACTTTGTTCTAAATATTGTGTTACAAAAAAAAACTTGCCTTATAACGGGGAATCTAAGTAAGTTTGCAATAGTTATGAAGGTCATTAATTTCACAGAACCAAAGCGTTTTTTTTACTCTAGTTTTATGACAATCTTTCATTCTTTTTAAACCGTCATCATTTTCATTTGTAGATGGTTCAAAATTCTCTTAGCGTTGAGATAATGGTATTACATGGGAGACAGAAGCTGTAGAGGCGCTGATTTTTTTGGCATCAAAAATCTCATGTGAATCTGTTGACTCAAATTATTATTAACTTCATGATGTGAGATCATGAGTCATCATTACAACGTTGAATCGAGTCCCATGTCCTCCATTTAAATTTTTTGCGTGGATTCATCTTAAATATTTTTTATATAAAATCCTTTATCAAATCTCGACACTAAATATCTGCGCAATATCCGCAGGGAATAAACGCGGATGCCGGAGGCGGATCTTAAATAATGTCGGATGCGAAATGCGGATGTTACCCGCATCATTGAATATATATATAATATATATTAATATAATATATATATATATAATTTAATTATATAATATATATATATATATATACGTATATAATTATATATATATATTATATATATATATAATATATATATTAGGCCATATAGGGATAAAGTATCGGTATCGGGTATCGGCAAAAAATTTGGTATCGGTATCGGCAATGAAAAAATTGCGAGTACTTGTATCGGTATCGGTATCAGTATCGGCCTCAAATTTTTGGTATTGGTGCAACACTAATATATATATATATATAATATAATATATAATATATATATATATATATATATATAGCTACGAGCTGATACGTAGCATTACCATCGACTCTGCATGAGTCGAGGCTTTCATGGATTCTAATAAATGTCTTGAACGAAATAGACCTTCTTATGGGTGGACAGGGTGGTCAATATATTTAAGAAGGGAGGCAGAATGATTTGGGTGAGGACCTTAAATTAGCAGTGGACTGCTGGAAGCGAACTAAAACCAGCAACTCCTCTCACCAAGGACATCTTCCCTTTCAGCATAGGCAGGCAGATTTTGTTGAACTTGTTCATAAAAATATAATACACCTCTCCCTAGTTCCGCGGCTGTAGAGCGAATATTTAGTATTGGTGGGGATATTTTGAGGGCAAAAAGGTCAGCCTTAACTGCTTTTTATTTTGAGCACCTAATCTTTTTGAAAGGTAATATGGAATCTCTTGTCCTTTGAAGACGACATTGAGGAGAAAGTGGAAAATCTTGAGATTTTGTAAATAATCATAAATTCTTTTCATATAATATTAATAAAATAATTTTTTTTAAGGATATATACTATTTAGTATTTAATATTAAAATCTTTTGTGAAGTCGCACATTATTAGCGGGAGACGTGCGGACGTGCGGACTTGCGATAGCGGAAGTTTGATGGTCTGAATAAGTGCGGAGGAGCGCTAGCACTACGTTTTCTCGAAGTGCGGAGGTGCGCTAGCGGACTACCGCTAAATGAGCGTGGGTCCCCACCTCTGATATATTATATATATATATATATAGTATATATTAATATATATTTTATATATTATATATATATTAATATATATATCTATATATATAATATATATATATATATATATATATATATATATATATAATATATAATATATAATATAATTAATAATAATAATAATAATAATAATAAAAATAATCATCAGTCACCTTTAACCATTGAAAGCACACATTTAAAGCTATACTGTAAGTCTCTGTGTTTCCAAATATATTATCACTGTGAATAATCTGATTACGTAGATCAATCAAATAATGTGGTAATTTCATTTTTTCTGCTAAATTGTGCATTTTTTTCCCCATTAGATAACGTTGCTCATATCCTTTTGTAACTATAGTCACAAACCTAAGGAAGTAAAATGCGATGCTTACATTAAACTTGTCAGGTAAATAATTTCCTATCTTTTAAGAAACTCATATTAAAATTACTTCTATATAGAAGAGAATAAAAAAGCAAAATATAATAGCTAACAAACATTTGACTATTTTATTGCTAACTGTACCTTAATATAGCCAAATGCAAAATGGGAGTTTTCATCGAGGTATCTAGGGAATGATCTGCCAAAGCTATCTGTGCATGAAGCAAAGGGATGGTACATTCAATTCCAACAGGTAGTTTAGGGACTCTGCAAATAAAAAACAAAAATTAAGCCCGATTTTGGTACTGATAACATTCAAATGCTCCTATTATATGATTAAGTTGAATAAAAAGACTAAATAAACCTTACAAACATTAAATGATCAGAAAAATAACATTGATTAAAACATTTATTTGCTTACTTATTTTACCCATCACTCTATAATGTGGCATGGTGAAACGGTGATTTAAAAATTAAATAAATAAAATAATTTGCATTACAAGACTTTGGGGTTGAGAAATTTTTCCTGGAGTTGGTGCTATAAAGTGCAAAATTTGTAAAGAACAATAGTTAAGTCTAAAGTCTTACCTAAGGCTGAGTCAGGAAAAATGACAAACTATAAATTAAGATGTTAATTAACTATATAAATTAAGATGTTAATTAAAATAGTTACTAACACTAATAGGCATTTTTGCATTTAAAAAGGAAATATTTAAAAAAGATGAAAAATATGAAAAAATACAATGCATATTATGTTAATAAATTTCATTATATGAAAAATTAAATTTTTTTCACTCCTAATGTCTATTAAGCAAAAAAATTACCTGAACTGTTATTAATGTCAAGGAATTTTTGGTAACAATAAAATTTAAATTTGCATTTCTCTATTTCCACTTAATTAAGCAAAGATTATATAACTTAAATTTAATGAAAAATACTTTTTTTTTTTTTTTTATAATTAGCTCATTAAACAATTTTGATTTATGAATTTTCAAAAAGCCAAAAAGACAGAGCCAGTTTCATGGTCAAAAGTCCAAAAAGCCAATAGCCAAAAAGCCAACCCTGTGAGTAACAGCATTGTTTCTCAATTTTCCATCTTGTGACTTAGGCTACTTTGCCAACTTATGACAATTCAATCTGTTAAATATATCTTATTTTCTAACACTACTGACTATTCTAAATTCTTTGACTATCTAAACTCTTAAATATAAGCATATTTTCTCTTAGATATTCTGATAGCAGAAGTATCAAACAACAATAAATAATAATAATAGCTTACCTAACTTTCCAAACACAAAGATGTTTATATGCCTCAACCCAATCTTCATATTTTTTCCCAAAAATGGAATTATAAACCTCAAACCATTCTGATCTGGTGGAAAAAATTTTTTTTTTAAAATAATGAAAAGTTCTAAAATTTCTATGAAATCCAAATCTAATTCAAATTTCAAATCTAATCCAAAATATTTAATTATTTTATAAAGCAACATTTTAATTTTTTCATCATAATCCTTCAAAAAATTGCAATACTACGAAATCCAAAATGTACTTAAAACTTAAATCTATTTTTACTTTATGAAAAGAAAATATGACTTTCAAATGGATAACTTGCCTTGAAAAATATGGAATATCTTCTATAGGAACCTTTATCAAGGAAGTCATTTTTCATTATATCTTTTACTATCTGGAAAATGAGATACATGTGTTAGTTAGTGAAATGTAAGTTAGCTGGAAATGTTAGAAATTTTTTTACACCACACTCAAGCTGCTACAGCAACATGGCAAAGAATTATTTTAAAAGGAAAAAAAAAAAAAAGTCAAAGGAATCTCCATCTTGGAAATTAGAGAATATATATATACAGGTATATATATATCAGGCGTGGTTTTACAGAGAAAGCACAGGAGGCCGGAACTCCTCTAAAAAATAATAAAAGCAAATAAAGGCAACTAATGTAAGAAAATAATTCAAATTACTATTTATAACTATTAAAATAATGTTTAAAATGTTATACAAGGACGCTAACTTCGATTTGTGCCTCCTAGAGAGCGTAATTATAATGCTTTCAAAACACTGGTTGTCATGGCAATGTAAAAGAAACCTTATTCTTTTGTCTATTTTGAGGATTTTTCCACAAGGCCTCCTTTCGGAAACGTCATAAAATAGCTCCTCCCAAAATTGGCAACTCTATACTCATAAGTAGAGTTGACTCTTTGAAATAAAATAAAAAAAATTATTTTTTTTTTTAAAATAAAAAAAAATATTTTATATATATATATATATATATATATATATATATATATATATATATATATATATATATATATATATATATATATATAGTAATATATATATATATATATATAAATATATATATATATATATATATATATATATATATATATATATATATATATATATATAGTAAAAACTATAAGATTCAGATGTATTTATATAGTTCAGTCAGTTTCGAGTTTTTGAGAGAGAGAGAGAGAGAGAGAGAGAGAGAGAGAGAGAGAGAGAGAGAGAGAGAGAGAGAGAGAGAGAGAGAGAGAGAGAGAGAGAGAGAGAGAGAGAGAGAGAGAGAGAGAGAGAGAGAGAGAGAGAGAGAGAGAGAGAGAGAGAGAGAGAGAGAGAGAGAGAGAGAGAGAGAGAGAGAGAGAGAGAGAGAGAGAGAGAGAGAGAGAGAGAGAGAGAGAGAGAGAGAGAGAGAGAGAGAGAGAGAGAGAGAGAGAGAGAGAGAGAGAGAGAGAGAGAGAGAGAGAGAGAGAGAGATTTTTTGAGAGAGAGAGAGAGAGAGAGAGTGAGAGAGAGAGAGAGAGAGAGAGAGAGAGAGAGAGAGAGAGAGAGAGAGAGAGAGAGAGAGAGAGAGAGAGAGAGAGAGAGAGAGAGAGAGAGAGAGAGAGAGAGAGAGAGAGAGAGAGAGAGAGATTTACGATAGCTATATTTTTAATAATTTTAGTTATATTTTTTGTTAATTTTGTTTCTAATTTTGGTTATACAAATTTTGGTTAAATCCTAGAAGTGCCGAAAATTAATTAATACTACAAATTGGAATCTGTTGCTTCATATGGTCTAAACATATAGCTTGAGAAGTGATCCTCAGATTATAAACACAGATGTGTGCGGTGGTGTCGTTAGTTGTTAATGTTTGTGCAAATTTGAAAAAATGGATAGTGAAAACGAAAATGACATAGTGGTTTCTTTATTAACCATTCCGTTTGCCAGACGTAGTGAAGAAGAAAAAAAACTCCTTTTAAATACTGCAAGTCCAACTCCAAATATAAAATCCATTAAAGTAAGTAAAAACAAAAACAGGATGTTTAAGAGAGTTTGGTATGACCGGTTTAAGTGGTTGTGTGGAAGCGTGAAAAAAGATGGTTTATATTGCTGGCCTTGTTTATTACTTAGTGCAAAAAAGAATGTTTGGTGTGATGAAGGATTTCGAGATTGGAAAATCTTATCAAGAAGCTTGGAAAGGCATAGGGGGTTCTAAAGAACATATTCAAAATAATTTTGGTGTTCAACAGTTACGTAAACAAAATTTGACTATTTTGGAACAATTAAGTGAACAGGCAATAAGAAATAAAAGTGAGTACAATGCCAGCAACAACGGCATCTGTTGAAAGGAGTTTTTCTTGCCTAAATCGTATAAAGACATCCCTCCGAAGCACGATGAGTCAGGGCAGACTGTCAAATTTGGCCTTACTTTCCATAGAAACAGAACTTTTAATTAAGTTATCAAATCATCCATCCTGGTATGAAAATATTATAAATAAGTTCGCAGAAGAAAAGGAAAGAAGAACTGATCTTCTTTTCAAGTAGTTGTTGAGTTGGTGAGTACTTTACATATATTTGTATCCATTTTCATATTACAATATATATATATATATATATATATATATATATACTATACTATATATATATATATATATATATATATATATATATATATATATATATATATATATATATACATATATATATATATATATATATATATATATATAGAAGATGCAGGGTTTCCACACAAAATTGTCTGGAGCGATGAGGCCACCTTTAAATTAAATGGCTCGATTAATCGCCATAATTGTACCTACTGGGGTCCTGTAAATCCCCATGTTAAAGCTGAACACCATTTAAACCTACCAGGGGTAACTGTGTGGTGTGGGATTTCAGCATTGGGCATCATAGGACTGTTTTTTTTTTTCAACAGAGCGTTCGATGGGGACAGGTACCTAACCTTGCTGCAGGAGTCGGTCGGTATACGCATTAACGAGATGTTTGGTGATAATAACGTGATTTACTTTCAGTAAGATGGAGCACCTCCCCACTACCATCGCAATGTAAGAGCTCACCTCGATGCAGCATTTCCAAACACATGGATTGGACGAAGGGGTAGTATTGAATACCCTGCGCGTTCCCCAGATCTCACCTCAAGGACAGAGTTTATCGCTCAAAACCAAGAGCGATAAATGCATTGAAATTAGAAATTGAAAGCAGGGCTGCTGAGTCGTAAAATAAATTTTTCGACTCAAGACTCCTTAAATTCAAATTTGGATTTTCGACTCCGACTCCAGTAGTCAAATTCAAAATTTCGACTCTGACTCAGATTAGTGCTTACAGAGATGCAGTAAAACATTTTTTTGTTTCAACAATTTTTTTTCGCTTCCATTTGAGAATAAAAAAATATACCACTTTTCCAATGAATCTAATCTCCAAATGCTATACGGTAAAGTACCATAAAGATATAAAGATGATGGCGCAACACATGACAAACAAATACATTTCAGTTTCAGAAACAAATGTATAACGTAATTTTAATGCAAATTATTCTTATTTTTATTATAAAACAGCCATTATAAAATTAACAGTTTAATACTTTCAGTTTCAATAATAATAATAATAATAATAATAATAATAATAATAATAATAATAATAATAATAATAATAATAATAGCATTAACAGAATCGCTTATGAAATAAAAAACAAAAGAATTTCTGACAAAATTATAAGAACTGGATTTTATAATTTAGGATATATATATATATATATATATATATATATATATATATATATATATATATATATATATATATATATATATATATATATATATATATATATATATATATATATATATATATATATATATATATATATATATATATATATATATATATATATATATATATATATATATATATGGATTATATAAAATACACAAAAACTCCAGAAAATTTACCTTTGAGACCTGTAATATCTATGTGCGGAACAGTTACACACGAAATTGCCCAATATCTGAACAGCATTATCCAACCATATCTTAATAACTCTTTCATAGTTAAATCAAATAATGAAACATTATGTAAATTATCAAACTTAAAACTTGAAGTCACTAATATATTCGCCTCACTTGATGTAGAATCTTTGTTCATAAATGTACCGGTTCTTGATACGATTGACATAATAATTAACGAAGTGTATCACTCAAATAACCTACCCCCACCAGATATATCAGAACAACATATGAGGAACCTTTTATTAATTTGTTGTACTCAAACACCGTTTAAATTTAAAGAAAACATATATCTACAAACTGATGGAGTGCCGATAGGCTCACCACTTGGACCTACATTTGCTGACTTCTATATGTCCAATCTGGAAAAACAAAATCCTTTGTGAAACAAACAACTTTAACCCCGTATTTTACATAAGGTATGTTGACGACACCCTCACTATTTTTAGGAACATAGATCATATACATCAGTTCATCAATAGAATTCAAGAGTTGTCATGCTTAAAATTCACATACGAAACTTAGGTTAATAATGCTATCTGTTTTTTAGATATCAAAATCAATGTTAATTCTGACGGCTCATTATCTACAGGCATACATGTCAAACCCACTGATAATGGTCTGTATATGAACTATGGATCCTATTCACCGACTATTTACAAAGAATCTATCGTAAAAAATTTAGTTTACAGAGCATACAACCTATGTTCAACTTGGAAAACTTTTGATGAAGAAATTTTCCGCATTAAGTAAAATTTAATTAACTGTGATCATCCACAATATTCAGTTGAAAATTTAATTAATAAAACCTTTACAAAATTATATAATAAAGAAAGTAAAAATAATCAGAAAAATTCGATAAATTTCTTCTTCAAAACTTCCAATGCTATTTGTCAATAAGGAAGAGAAGTGCCTTCGTAATATTTGAATTCTCACCTCAAAACTAAAGACACCTCAAAAATTAAAGTCAGACTATACCATAAGTCAAAACAACTGTCATCTTCCTTTAGCACAAGAGATGCTTTGCCCGATAATCACGTTGTGCGCAATTTAACTACCTGGAGTTGTTATACGTGCGACCTTATATTGGTTACACGAAGAATGAATTGTGGGACAGGGCATATCTTATCTACAGTCCCAGCAAATCTTTGAACATTTCAATGCGGCACATAAATCAATCAACTGTGGTATTATTTCTAAACACTTCTGGCCTTATCGGATGCAGGTAGAAACACGTGAGGAGGCGCTACATCAAAACACACTAACCAGACATTAACATAAAATTTTATGTATTTATCAGATCAGACTCAATATCATTTGATTTACTTATTATATATCAATTTAAAGACTCATTCATTACAAGAAATAATCCTCTAAAGATGTTTCAAGTATAGAGACGAAACGCGTCAGGAAATCTATGTAAATATATCTTCTTCTTCTCCTGTATATTATTTTCAAAGATTATTTTAAGGAAATTAAATTATGTACAAAAATAAATATTTAGAATGTTGGAAATAAAATCAAATAACTTTTATAATAATAATAATAATAATAATAATAATAATAATAATAATAATAATAATAATAATAATAATAATAATAATAATAATAGTTCTCTATATTTTAGACTCCAGACTCCACTTGCTGGGTTTCCGACGCTCAAAACCAAGAACGATAAATGCATTGAAATTGGAAATCGAAAGACAATGTCGCGACATTCCAAATGAACTGTTTCGTGTCGTTTGCGACTCCATTGGTTCGCGTTATCAGCTGTGTCTGGACAATGGTGGTCATCATTTTGAACATTTGCGAACATGATTCTTTAAATACATGTATGTTCTGTAATTCAAGCCTTTAAACTTGTCACTATGTTCATAAATAAAGTTTGTATAGTCTTTCAAAGTGTTAGTACATTATTTTGACACACTATATATATATATATATATATATATATATATATATATATATATATATATATATATATATATATATATATATATATATATATATATATATATATATATATATATATATATATATATATATATATATATATATATATATATATATATATATATATATATATATATATATATATATATATATATATATATATATATATATATATATATATATATATATATATATATATATATATATATATATATATATATATATAAGGGTGTCACAAAATGTCTTGGATGGTCGCACAAAATTTAGAGGGATGGAGAAGAAAACAGAAGAGGAGCAACAAGGAATGAGGAGAAGCAGCGGAGGTCTGAAGAAATGATATTAACACCTGGTTGGAAGAAATGATTTGCTGGGAGAAGATATTGTAAAGAAGAAAGAACTTGCAATTGGAATAAATACATTTGAAGGCAGATGAAAATTTGAAAATTAATATTTTTGTATTTGGTATTTATTTTCGATGAAAAAATACTTTTTTGCTTTTTAACAATAATAATTAAGATCTGACAAAATTTTAAATCAACTGGTGTGAAGCAACAAAATGGCTCATCGTAATTCTTTTGGAAATGAAATTAATTTCAAATATTTTATACACTGCAAAAAGTAGGCTTTTACCTTCAAATGTATTTACAGAAGAACTGGAATTTGGATGACAACGTCTTCGCCATTACCCATTGAAGAGGGTCTCTTATAATAGTGATAGTGATGATGATAACAATAATGATAATATTAATAATAATATAGTGATGATGATAGTGTTAATGATAATATGGTAATAATGATAATAATAGTGTTAATGTTAATAATAGTAATGATAATGATAG
>JABUQX010076473.1:0-2500 GCA_015478945.1 Trachelipus rathkii
CATCTCCACATTTTGTCCTACATGGATATATAAAACGACTTCCCTACGAGATGCCTGACTACGTCTCTCCATTACAAATAAGTCTGAAGATAGGAAATTCATCTCAGATGAAGTAGATGTCGTAGTGGAATGAATGGAAGCAATAAGAGATTTAGCAAGAGAAAACTTAGAAAAAGAAAACCATTAACAGCTATAGAACAACAACCAAACATGCCACACACTAGAAATGTTAAAAGTGAGCCGATTATGTTTTTGTGAATGCTATAAAAAAGCAAGATCAAAGTTCCAAATTAAATAAAAGATTTGAAGGACCTTTTATAGTAAATCAAATAAAAGAAGCCGAATAAACTTATGCTTTCATGCTTAAAGTTCAACAAGGATATTTTCCATTCACCGGGAATACATGTCAAAATAATTCCTGTGTGAGAAGATTAGCAGAATCGCATTTTTCCCTTTTTGATAATGAGGAGATTGAATTCCAGATGGCTATTCAAGAAACATATGGATTCCCTCTAAGCATGACAACGGAACGTACAAAAAGATGTGGAAATCGAAGAAGTAGACCACAAAGAAAATGAAAACAAGAAAATGTATCTCCAAACATTTCTTTCCTGGCTGTTTCACTTTTAAATAACATACCAAAAGGAATAAAAAATAGTATATACAAATACAAGCACAGACAGAATACTGTAAAATCACAAACTTCTGTAACCAAGATAAACCTAATACCCAACAGGGAAGTGAATTGTTGAATTCAACTCCCCATACAAGAACTCAAATAAGAGGGTACAGGCCGTCTCTGTCACCAATCAGACAAGAAGACTCATATATTTCAGACATTTCTGAGTATGATGAACATCCAGTCATTGCAGAAGTAAAAGAGGACACTTTGGTAACACCACTTGCAGAAGAAACTGTAGGGGTAGAAAATGTGCCAGTTCCGCTGAAACACTTCCACAAGATGATGTGATAACACCTCAACAATTATGGATATTTCATCGTCTAAAGGAACAAGAGATAGTAGAAAAGAAGATCCGTCATACAGACCTCACCAGGAATTCAGAGGTCCGAGGGATGTGGAACCAAGAGTTACAAGAAGTCAGACAAGGACAGAGAGATCAAGAATCTCTTCCATGCTTTACCACCTAGAAACTGAAGTAAGCAACAGAGGAGTTGGCCTGAACTCAACTGAGTTACAGAAGACCTCCCAGGTTGTTTGGGCCATTGGAGATGTACTAAAGAGGAAATTAGGCTCACTACTTACCTCCTAAGAGATAAAATCTCTTAAACTTTGTAAATAAATTTGTAAATAAATTTGTAAATAAATACTTGTAATTTTATATAACTTGTTTTATAACCTTTAAGTTTAAGTTTTTATATTACAACATTACACAACAATATACATTTACACTTTTATACTTGTAATATTTTAGCATAAGTGTACATATATTTATTAGTATGTTCGTTTACAATTCGGAATTTTTTTTTGCCCCCAGGGTCCGTTATTCTTTTTAAAACTAAAAAATCATAAAAAATCGAAAATATTTTAAATTTTATTTACGTATGTTATATTTTTTATAATATTTAATTAAGAAAAAAACAAAATAAAACACTGAAAATTTTTACTGCTTTCGTTTTAGAATTAAAAAAAATAAAAATATTAATCAAGAATTAGTTTTCGCTATATAACCAAGAATTTAATTTTAACGCTATATAATTCAAGAATTAGTTTTAACGATATTTTAATCTTTTAATTTTAAATTTTTAAATTTTTATGTAAATAATCAGAATTTTTAGGATAATTAATGAAAAGTACTTATTTTATTTTTGATTAATCAGAAACCTATCAAACTTGATCAATTTTAAAAAAAAAAAATTAAATTTAAATTAATATAATTCTAGTTATAATATTTATACGGGTAAATGACGAATTTGATTCATTTTATAAATTATGTTAATATATTTAAAAATTATATGCGACCTATCATAAATAAAAGTAATAATCATGTTTCAGGCTGAAAGAAAATGTTACATCAAAGTGCATTGCGCTACTCTCATACCTGCAGTCCTGATCTATTCCACTAACAGTAAATGAAGAAACGAAATACTGAAATGGGGGGGGGGGGGGTGGGGAATCATATTATATCACTCCGGTGAATTAAACTTTATTGAGGATATTTAGACTAATTTTATCTTTAGAATGTCCATCAGAAATTAAAACTACTTTTTATAGAACCACTAAAATGATTGACACTTTAAAAAATACATTCCTACCTGCCTTAATAATAATTTATAAATATAATAAATCAAAGGGCACATAAAGTGGGAAGTTCAACTTATTAGTATTGAACAAAAGTAATCATCCCTGAATAGACGAAACTTAAAAGCTTACTCATGGATTTACTCCCAAACAAAACACAAAAGAGCTGCTTTTGAATTAGGAGGGGATATACTTAACATTTTATTTGGCACAGCAACGGACAAACAGATTAAATTTTTA
>JABUQX010076473.1:7500-22500 GCA_015478945.1 Trachelipus rathkii
CCGCAAGTCCGACCTGTTAGCAGCACCGAAGTTGGCCAAAATTGTTTTCTCGCCGTAGGCTGGGGTCTTTTCTGCGGAAGACTTGAAGAGATGGAACAGAGAACGGAGATATGAGAGTGGTTGGAGGAACCCAGAGGAGGAAAGAATTTAACAGAATAAGGCGGATAAGCATTAAAGATTAGGAAAAATTCTAGAAAGTTGGGTTCATCTCAAAGACTATCAGAGATACGAGTATGGAACTGCACTAACTGCTCGAGGTAATTCTGGATAGAAAAGTGGTAGCAAGTTCATTAATTTTATCTTGAGAACTATAGGAAAGTAATTGGCCGTGGTGAACTTCGAAATCACCAAGAATGATGAATTCAGAGAAATGTGAAGAAGAGAGAGAATGCATAATTATTTATTATGACAGGTTAGCTTGAGCCATTTGGAAAACTCCAAATCAAAGATACGGGAACAAACGGCATTATTGCACACATTGGCACAGCAACGGCCTTTGGCTGAAAATCGAGGGAAGAAATAGTAGGAGTCAGTAGAGTAGAGCTGAAAGCCAGAGGGCTTAAAAACCTAATTTCGGTTAAGAATAAGAGATGAGGTTTAGAGGAGGAGAGGTGATGTTCAACAAAGTGAAAATTGGATTTAAAACCAAAAAGGTTGCAGAAATTTATGAAGAAGTTAGATCGTACATCAAAACAGGCCGGCAATGGCCTTTAATGGTGATGAGCACAGGGTGGATAAGGGATTAATTTTTGGAAGACACCCCTATAGGGTTGTCCGGGACTAATCGCGTGGTTGTCATTTTATACAATTTTTTATTTCCTTTCAAGAGGTAGGTGTTGTCTGTAATTGTATTTTATGGTGTGTGATAAATGACAGCTTACTCCAATGTAAGAAAAATATGGATATGAGCGCAAAAGGGGAGAAGCATTGGGCACTGAAGTGAAAGGGGTTGGATTCTAAGACTCCATATATGCTCAATGTGGGTAATCTCATCGCTTCAGGAGCGCTACTTCCGTCTCATAATATATATTATATATAATATATATATTATAAATATATATATATAATATAATAATTAATATATATATAATATATATATAAAATATATATATATATATAATATTATGTCGATCCAAAATGGTGAGCAGATCTTTTTTAGATGTCCAGCCTCCACTATACTTACTCAACTACTAGTGTGTGTGCGGTGCGGTGCGGTGCGGTGTGGTGCGGTGCGGTGCGGTAGGATGACGGGTGAGCGGTGCGGGTGGCTGGTCGCGCGACCGTTACCGGTGAGGAGCCGTGCGTGCGCAAAAAAAATCCCGGGTGCTCGGCCAACTACTTTAAACTATAATAGACCTTGACCGTCTATATCACTTCTATACACGTAGTACAGGTGTGCTAATTAACAGTGACGATGACCAATAATTGGGAATGTTATGATACCCTCCCTCATGCCATCCAGTCCTATCATCCTTTCCTGATCCTTATCATCTACCTTAATCTAATCATACTTTCCTTTGCGTTGGTGGAGATGAGATGTTTCTTCGTTCTCTAACAAATGAATTCCTTGGTCCAATTGTAAAGAATTGACGAGGTTAGTAACTATTTTATAATTTACAATAACTAACTAAAATTCGAGAGTAACTTTAACTACTGCGGGGAGGTTTATATATGTATATATGATATATATATAGTATAATATATATATATATATATAAATATATTATATATATAGTATAATATATATATATATATATATATATATATTATTTATCCACAAGTTGACGCCTATAATGACGTCACCTGACAATATAAATTATAACCCAAATGCGCATCACATCTTGCGTCGGCCTCAGTTTGAGATTTTCTTTCTACAATGTAGATGTTCCATTTATATTTAAATATTAATTTTATAAAGTTTAGTATTTGTAAAGTTTTATATTTAATAATCTCTTTTATTAAGACAGAAAGTTTATTATCACAGAAACGATACAAGTGCTGATTAATACTAAAGTGTGCAGAACAATAAGTGCCTTTCTCCCCTTTCTTAAAACACCCCAAGGATATCCCCCTAATGTTTTGGTAAATATATCTCTCATATATGATATATATATATTATATTATATATATATATATATATATATATAATATATATATATTTATTATATATATATATTAATATATATATATATATATATATATAATATATATAATATATATATATATGTATATATATATTATATAATATGATTATATAATATATAATATAATATATATTACTATATATAATATATATATATATATATTATAATATATAAGATATATATATATATAATATGATAATATAATATAATAAATATATATTATAAATATATATAATATAATAAGTATATATATATTATAATAATATATATATATATATTATATATATATAAGAATATATTATATATTATATATATATGCCAAACTAAAGAAGTAACCCGCATCAATATCTCAAAAAACTAAGAATAGTACAAGAAAACTGGAATAAACATATATGTAATCAGCGTATGAAATTTGTGCGAATAATGAAAAAAAAAAGTTTTATTTTTTTTTTTATTTTTTTTAATATCTCCAAAACTACGAATGTGTAGAAAAAACAAATAACATCATATGGAATCAGCGTGTGAAATGTGTATGATAAAAAAAGGAAAAAAATTTTTTTTATACCAATAACATATTTGGAATCAAAAATTGATTTTTTTTTTAGGGCTCGAGCCGAGGTGGGACAGAGGGGGAAACGAAGTCCCCCCCGTTCGCCCCGGGAGGCCGAAGAGACCCCGACTCTTTGCATGTTTGCGGTTTACCCTGGGGTATTCCTTTAGTTAAAAAAAAAAAAAAACAATTTTGTTTCAATTTTTTTTCATAACAAATTTCATTACGCTGATTCTAAGTAGTGTTATATTTCTTGTACCTACTTAGTTTTTGGGAGATATAAAAAAAAAAAAAAAAATTGAATTTTTTTTTTTTCATTTCACATACAAATGCATACGCGATTCATATATGTTATCAGTTTTCTTTACCTATCTTAGTTTTCGAGATATGATGCGGGTAACTTCTTTAAGTGTTCAACCTATATATAATATATATTATATATATATATATATATTTATATATACTATATGATATATAAAGTATAATAATATATATAAATAGTATATATATATATTAATATATATATATATATATATATATAATATATATATATAGTATAAATAATATATATATATATATAATATAATATATATATATATAATATTATATATATTATATTTTGTATTATAAATATTTATTGTGTTTTTAGATAACTCCCATTTATATGAACCTAATGATGACATTCCTTCCCCAGCGGTGTTTTTAGATACAGATCTAAGTTTCAAATTCTTCGAATTGATGTCTTCAAAGAAAAGTTAAATTTCTTTATTAGAGTTTTAAGATATTCATAGTTCTGTTGAGAGTTGATGACTATCAAGCTGTTCGTTAGATGAATTAAATTAATGTATTATATATGCTCTAATATTTTATTATTTTAAAATTGTAAGATTAGGATAAATTAAAAGTTCTGCATATACGGAATATTTATACCCTAATTCTCAATGCATTATAATTTTAGTAAAATAATATTCTATACATAAGCAAAATATTATATATATATATATAAATACTATAAAAATAAAATTTTTATAAAAATATGGAATTATATATATATATATACAATATAATAATAAATATATATAAATATATAATATATATATATATATATATATATATATATATATATATATATATATATATATAACCAAAATTTACTCTATATAAGGTAAACATTAAAAGAAGTGAAATAGGCTTGTCTATCTTCTTATGGCTATTTGAAAAAAACAGATTTTTAGTATTACAAGAGCTAATTTATTATAAATCATAATTAGCGTACGTACTCTCTCTGGCTCTCATTAGCTGAGACAGGCCGAAGATCAAAATCTATGAAGTGAACCAAAAGGTAAGAGACCCATGCTGATGGCTTGCGTACAACAGCGTGAGTCAGTGCTACTGGAGACCCTTTATCCAGAGTCATTTTCCACTCGCTCTTTTAGGATTCATCGGTCTTGAGGAGCCATCGTTCTTTTCCAAAGACTTGTCTAGCGATTAGTTTCTCTAATAACCCGCTCTTAAAGAGCCTCATGTGAATAAACAACCCACCCCTAATTCTTACGGAACATTCAAATAACAATGAAAATTTTTTATTCATTAAATTTAGAAATTAATTAAAGTCTAGCATTTACATTTAACTTATTTAAATTTAGCAATTTACATTTAACTTATTCATTTTTAAGTTGTATTACTCTTCTAAATTCTTACTTTTCAACAATTAATAATTATGTCTAGAATATACAGTCTAATAGTATTAATTTAGATATTTATAGACTTGCACATCATAAGTCTACTTTCTATAATCTATATGATTTTTTTCTTCTATAAAGCTATTTATTTTGGATACTATCAATCTTATCATTAGGCTGATTTTCCCCAACAATCTTGGAGTATTTTACAATTTTTTATCTCTACTCATTTTATAACCTAGATCTATCTCTCCTTATCTTTTACTATTGTTTCACCTTACCGATTAAAGATAATCACCTTAACAAGGTTATTGTTTAAGAACATTTCCCAATTCCACTAATATCTTTCTTCAATACTGCATCCTGCTAGTCTAGTCCTCTGGTTGGTAGTTTTTTTTTGAAAATTTCCTCCAAGGAAAATCCAAAACTACTACAATAAACAAAAAATTATCTATAAAAAAAGTGTATCTCCTCCTCTTACAAATGCCTCAAGAAAATTACATCCTGATCGAATGAACAGAAAAAAATAAGAAACATTTTTTCATTTTCAAAACTTAAAAAAAAATAGGTTTGAATTTCGAAACCATCGCTGGGCTGGGGTCAAAAAAACAATATTTAATCGTTTGCATTTTCGAAAGTGATAAAAGGCATCTCTGTTATAGTTCAAGTTTGAAGTGATTTCGAAAAAAATTCTGGAAGGACTTGAACGAAAAATGTCAAAAAAAAAGAAAATGCAAAGGAAATGACTACAGGCACAGAAAAACACCGGAAAAAACGACGTTTTTAACGTCAGAAAGAGTTGCCGTCTTCCGTGGACGTACTTATTTATTACTATGCGCTAACATTGGCTTAAAAATTATAGTAAAACTTTATTGTTCATACCAATTTATATTTTGTATTTTCAGGTACCGAGGATAATAAACTGTATGCATTCTTTACCTATACGTCCAGGGACAGCCAGAGCAAACAAATTTCCATACAAACATCTATACAACCATATATCGATACATGTGAACTCTCATTCATTTAATGAACGACGAGAATTCTCATACATAAAACATTACCTTGGCAACAGCACAATCTACGCGTAGCTATACAGATGTCATTAGTACCAATAGCCATTACCTCTTATTCAACATCTTCATTCAAACAACATATCATACTCGCGGACAGAAGCAGCCCAGGTAGCTGTAACTGTCAGTTCAGCAATAATCCTTGAATTTATACCCTCCACATACGACACTATAGCTGTCGCATATTCGTCGTACTTGAGCATAGTGACTCGTTTCATGCCACCCTGCGGCTGTTGTGTAATGTCTAACTTCTCAATCCATTCTCATCGGAAGTATTTACCTTCTTACATATTACGTAATACTACTTATACTATTTATATATCTATACTCTCTATATTATCATCGCTCATATCATCTACCTATCATATCTTTATCATATACTTACCTCTATTATAATATCCTAGCTACTTAATACATATTATTTAATCGACACATATCACTATATCACATACGTACTCAACCTCTAGACATTACCAATATTGGATATAATACTATATATCATATACTGGTATATTCATCCGATCTACTTAATAACTTTTAAAATTACTCATCAACTTAATATTCACTATAATAATACAGAAATATAAGATACTCTACTATCAAAGTATGAACGACTAATTATAGTCATAACAATTACTTCAATATAATATCAATACATAATCACTAATCAAATCCATCTCATTATCATAACATGACTAAATATATATACTAAATAGTAATATTATTAGCTCTATTACAAGTAATTACTCATATATTACATTAAGACATATATATTACGATATATTATCATATACAACATATCTAATATCACCATCTGTTAAACGCTATATAGATATTATGATATATTACTTATACTTTCATAATATATCATAATAATCAACCATCATCATAAAATACTATATATTGCTCATACCCTATACTATATCTCATATCACCGTATTTAATCTTCTACTGAACACAGCAGACTCACATTGAACTACATATACTCACGCTAACTACTCTATTAACATTTCATGGGTTCTTTCAGTCCATACAAATTAACCGATTCCTCTATTATACTGACACCATTCATAAAAGCAAAATAAAAAACGTACATGTTAATGATTGCTGAACATATCTTTTTATTTCCAGATAACTGTATAACAATCACAAATGTAGGTACACATAATCTTAATGTTTTAACAGAACCTAGTTTTAGAGAGCAATCATCACTCAGCAATAACGGTAGTCGACTCACTACTATGACTCACATCGACTGGTCAACTACGCACAGCACGTCAGTAAGTTAGCATCACCATTTCTTCTACGCCGCGTATTTGACATACACGACGCTCTTTACACACGACATAGCATGCGGTTAGACTGAGGCATAGTCTTGAGATCCTAGACTTGAGCCTTTAGTCTGCGATAGGACAACGTCCACGACAGGTATTAAGCATAACAACACGGGAGATTATTCAGATTAACCCACACTAGAACTAAAGAATTGAGATAGCTAAAGTGGTGCAAATCGAGGGGACGCAGCTCGGCACAGCATCTAAAAACTCGAGCACAACACTAAATAACTATCTACAGAAGCGAATCTGAAGGCCGCTTCACCATAGAGAGTGGTCTCTCAAATCGACATCATAGCTGATTACGAGAGATGTCACCTCCTACTTGCAAGTATTGAGCCGTTGACTATATCAGTACCTAGAATTATCAATTGTCTTCTCACCCAACGTCACACTATATATTCCAAACCGAGTAATGGGAAAAATCTGAAACCAGAACATGTCATCATACCCGAGGTCCTTGAAATAAGGACACCCTAGCTCATACCGTATGACAGAGGGTCGTACAACTCCATTTTTTAAATAAAAAAGCCATGCCCAACATCCACAATCAGGAATATAGGTACAATCTGCCACACACCAACCACACTGAGATGATCTATTAGATATGAAGTGAGATGCAGAAGGGGAATATATTAGTTGCGAATAATCATCAAGCACACATTTATGATTATTGAGAGAGAGACTATCATGGTATGTTCGTCATAGCTCTTCATAGTGACGTTACGAATAGTATTTCCTGTTGTTTGACTAGCAACTCTCATACATTAAACCTTCAACAGTCCTGGGAATCAGGCTTCGTCACTGTAAAAACAACAATGGCGGATCACCTCAGAAGTTAAAGGCAGTTTGCAGAGAACAACAGCTCCAAATTCGCAGTTAAAATTGATCTGGCGATATAATCGTAAGTCGCGTTCAAGGCCCAGATGTCCTACAGGCTATCACAACTTCGCGAGACCACAACTTGTTTAAGGTAAGATCAGGTAAAATAGAAAGGTCATCGATGAAAATGCCACTTTCAGTGAAAACTACGGATCGGATTTAACCGAAGTCAGAACAGCAGATCGTTTGCGGCGAAGTCAGAGACGACCCATGCGGGATAATGCCTATATTGACAATCTAATAATCGCTATACGCACTAAACTTCGCATATCTGAATATCATCTTAACTATGATTTTTCTCTGAAATTCAATCTAAGCAGAGAAATCTAATCAGACGGGCCGAGCCGAGGATGCCCATAGTCCGTACGAACTATGTCAGACACCTCAGAGTTCATGTTATATACTGGTGTAGCACGTAGTGACACCATCAGTTACTTAATATTCTAATAATATCCCGAGGTACCGGGCATCAGATATCCAATCCATTACATCACTTTCATCATTACGGCCACTAAGATTCATAGAGAAGCGATTTACACAGGAACAAGTCAGTCGCTATCGCGCTCGTTGAGTATCACTGAGTACATCATACGTCTGATAAATGTGAGAGCTCAGATCCGGCTAACGCATACTCTCGCTCTTCAACCACTTTAGTTTCCCACGCACGAATTACGAACTACCGCTACATATCCTCGTGGAATAGGTGAGAACATAAACGATAGAACCCGACCCTCTCGTGAGGCCTACCACATTCCATACCACCTCTCATATGAACTCTCATTCACTCTACGTATCCCGAGATCTTCATATAACCTCAATTGAGTACTTGAACTAGATCTCCGTACTTAGTACTATACATTGTGTCAACATAATACGGAATATCGCATTATCCTCTACTCGTACGCCTGCATAACACATATTATACTACTACTGCTAAGCGCACGACGTTAGAATGTAGCCGAGTCTTTATAATTATAATTAAATCATGAGAATTACTCACTACGACCACCTCAGATCCTTCGGCATTTTACACTAAATTAATAAGAATGAGGTGTATGTCCAAGCAAAACAATAGTTCTGATGATTATTTACTTCCATATCTTCTCTTTCTGTATTTTCAAATTGCACAGACCTAAATAAGATAATAGACAATTTGCAATTGATTTTTGTATCATAAATAAAGGACTAGGGCTCAATACACACACTATATCGAAATAATTATATATAACGATAGTAATACATCTACATACACTAACTATTATAAAGAGTTTCATTATTATATTTCAGTAACAGTCGCACAAGTATGAGGCAATATAATAATAGTAATGCCATTGTCTTATCTCAGAGTCATCTTATCACAACCGTCATCTTAGTTTTTCAATAACTTGTTATTCTTATTATTATTATTTTAATAATACTGAGGGATCGCATCGAATTCAAAAAGCTATAGCCTTAATACTCACATTACAGTAATCACATTGAACTCACTATAAATATATAACGATTCATCTCTACTAATTTATAGAATCTAGATGACCAAATCCGTTCTTTTAAAGTTAAATAATTATATCAATTGACAACGCAACCTATTATGTATATTGTTTACAGTATCATCTAAATATTGGTATAACTTGTTAGCAGTCGACCACACCAACAGAGCAAACTGCTAGCAGCAATCAACAGACCGCCCTCCACTCTTGCGTCTTTGCCGAGCACTATGTTTCCCTATACACCTATTGCTATTTTCTGATATTTCACGCCGTAAGTAGGAAAGAGAATGATCTCATAATAATAGATTTAGCTGTTTCAGATATTTAAATACATAATCACCCAAAAAGGAATAAACATAGTTATGTGTGTGATCTTATAAGATGTAAGCAAATTTACCGTACATAATAATACACATAATGGTTGGAGCTTTGTTTCTCCTCTCATAATAATAGCTTTTCAATTACAATAAATATTCTAATAGCATTGTTTTATAGTACGGTAGCCCGTACATCTGGTGCATCCCTGAGCTAAGCAAGAACACCCAGCCTCAATTATCATAAAATACATTTTTTTTTTTTTTTTAATTTTAAAGTTGACACAAATATTCCGTAGAATTTATTTCATTTTTAGATATACTCCAACTTGTCTAAGGCCCACCCACTCGTGATGACGTCAAAGTTCTATAGGAGTTCATAGCTCCTCCCCCTTATGGTATGATAAATTTTAAAGTACTTTCGTTTGAATTCGAAGAATATATAACAACTCGGCACCATAAAACATTACAAAAATAATTTTTAAACAGATAGATCTTCTTAATAACCCATAAAATAAATTCGTAAATTACTAATTATAATAATTTTATTAAATTTTTTAATCAGAGGAACCGAATTTCCTAAGCTAATTATCATACTTAATAAATAAAATACAATAATTTTTTTTTTTTAATATGGAGATCTCCAGGCATGCATTTAAAACCCCTAGACTCAAGGTCTGCACAAATTAGATAATTTAAAATATAAATTTACTATTCCTAAAAATACCAAGTTACAATTTTTCTTCCTCAGAGAAGGAATTTTTTTTCGTTCATGGGACCCTCATAAGAGACCCATTTTACAAATACGCTTTTCATTAGCCGTACAGTTTTTACCAACTAAATTTTATTAACCTAAAAAAACACAGTTACAAATTTCCTTTCTTAAAAAGGAATACTCTATATCGTAATGACGGCACCATGGTAACATGGAGCCCGTTTTACAGCATTTCTTTAAAGTTTTACATTTTACAAGTTCAAACATCTTCTTTCGCCTCATCAATTTTTGGGGGGTAAGAGTAACGAAGGATGGGGGATACCCACCTCCTTACATATTGTAAACGTTTATTTAAATATACACAAGATTCTTATAATTATTATATGACAAAAAGAAGTCTATCTGATTTTCCATTATTTTATAACATCATTCTGCCGCCGAATTATAATATATTTTAATTACTTTTTTATAAAACCAAATAATTATAAGATTAAATTTGCACTTTTACAAAACTACTTTCGTTAAAAAACACAAACCATATGGGAGCATAGAGAGACTTCTCCGCTGTTGTCACTAAGATGGGTTGGGACTTTGAAAGACAGGCGATTTGGATCTTTAACTTGTCTCAGACTAGAGGCGAATTTAACTTTTGGGTTATTTCGTCCTCTTCCCAAGTTTCTTTATATAGGCCTCGTCTTCATTATTGTGAGACTTTATTTTTTTTCGTTGTTGTAAGTTTGCGGACTCGCGTGGATTCATCCAAATTTTGAAGTTAAGCCTCCCAACGTCGGGGAAAAGGCAAAACAATTCAGATGCTGAGCCTATAAAACTTTTGTTTATTTTTAGCAGGCGGTGAGGGTATCTTGGGGGGGTATTCTTTAATTTTTCATCCCCCATTTTCTTCCTCCCAGTCAGAGAGTTGAACACTCCGAATATTTTATTTTTCTTTTTTGAAAAGCGCGGTGATTTTCTGTTTTTTTTTTTTTTTTTTTTTTTTTTTTTTTTTTAAAGCACTATTTTTTTCTGGATAACGACTTTTTTTATTTTCTTTTTAAAAAAAGGAAATTTTCTTCACGTTATCACTTACGTTTTTTAGCATTATCAATATTGAACCTCAAGACTTACTTTTTTAATAACTTCACTTGGGTACTCATTACTGAACACTTTCATTAATTATCACCGCGTTATATTACTATTATTATTATTCTTATTATCTGGCCCTTTTTATCAAAAGATTGTAATGACCGATGTCGTTCTGGGGTTCAACAAATATGTACTGGCGAGATGATGAGGTCATTAATTAATTAAACATAGAATTAAATCACTCACCCCTCGGGTACACTAATTAATAAGATGGAAGGTGTATAGAAAAATAGTTGATGTTATTTTCTTTATTAATATTCTTTTTTATATTGTTGGTTTCACAGATAATAAATAATAGACAATTTTTATTTTGTATAATAAATAAGGACTGGGCCACAGACCCTTCGAATATATTTTCGTGAATACTCAAATCCCAATATTATATACATTTTATTTTCGAACAGTTTGCAAAGTGGGGCATATAATAGAATGCCATGTTCTTTACTAGATCTCTTTCACCGTTCTTTCTAATTGTTATCTGAATTATTTCACTGGTGAATCAACTTAGCGTATCAAAATGACACTTAAAAGAGATCTTCTTTATAAGAATATTAATTATATAATAACACCTTTAGTTTTAATACAAAAATAATATATTTTAGCGTGCCAGGGACAAGCCCCGAGCGCTCCTAGCGGCTCTAATGTCGTTGGCCGAACTAACTGGTGTCTTCCCTCCGATACCAGCTCTAGCCGGTAGGAGAGAGACGTTCTATTGGCTGTTTCAATTTTAAATAACATACAAAAGGGAATAAAAATAGTTATGTGTGTGATCTTATAAGATGTAAGCAATTTTACCGTACATAATAATACACATAACGGTTGGAGCTTTGTTTCTCCTCTCATAATAATAGCTTTTCAATTACAATAAATATTCTAATAGCATTGTTTTATAGACGGTAGCCCGTACATATATATAATATATATGTATAATTATATATATATAATATATATATATATATATATATATATATATATATATATAATATCTAATATATTAATTACTTTTCGTTTCCCCACTCACCCTTTACGAGAAAGGCCGCGCCGAAAGACCCAGATAGCTCTAGTCCAATAAAATTGCTCTAATGCTCTTTAAAGGCAGGACAATATATTATGAGATGTTTTGTATTGTCGATAGTTTTGGGGAGAGGCATATATATATATAATAATATATTAATATATATATATATATATATATAATAAACTATAATATATATATATAGCTATATATATATATAATATATATATATATATATATATATATACAGAGTCGTAAGCAAGGGCCCGGGTTCCATCCCCAGTCCGGATAATAGGTAGTAATTAGCCTAGAGAAGCTCCTCCTAGGAAATAGGCTAGGCCCGTGAGGTGCGAAACTTTTATCATATATAGTTATATATATATATATATACTATATATATATATATATATAATATATAATATATATATATATATATATATACCTATATATATATAGTATATATATATATATATATATATATATATATATTATATATATATATATATATATATATATATAATATATAGTTAATATATAATATATATATATATAATATATATAATAATATATATATAATATATATATATATAATATTCATCACCCACCTTTCTCTCCCCAAGACTGGGGGTAACGTGCGTAGCCTGCACTGAACAAAGAAGAATATAACGCAAGTCGAAAAGAAAACCCAGCCTTAACGCCCCTTTAGTGGAAACTCGTCGCAGTCAGAAATCCCCCTAGAGCTTGACCGCGACGGACAATCACTATGGCATCTCGTCAATGTAGGGTTCATCACCTGTAGCCCAGGTGGGGCCACAACCCATACACCTTTACAAAACCCCCGCCTTCACATCCTATTATGCACTTTTCTTGTCGCTTGTGCTAAACTCACATTTCTATTTCTTCCTGCAGGTATTCCTTTTAATTGACTCAGCCCACTTTTTCTTCGGTCTCCCACCGGTCGATTCATCACACTCACCACTATACATCCAGCTTAACCAACCGAAATATCATCCATCTTTCCACGTGATCAAACATTTCATCGTACTTTTCATTTATTTTCACATTTACCCCTTTTTACACCACACAACTATCTAATATGTTTATGCCTCATTTTTTATAAATTCTTCCTCACCCTAACAAGCCCTAAGATTGGTCATTTGGAGCACATCATATTTTGGATCTATAACCTCTTGATCCAGACATAGTCTCACTACTATACATTAAACACAGGTAGCAAAATACTCTCATGTAAGACCCTAGCACACTGAAGACTTAGTTCCTTTTCAATCCAACCAAGGATTTAATTGCACCAAGCCACCTTCCTGCCATTCACAACTTTCCTACTACACTCTGCATCATCCCGTTCCCTTTTCATCCAAGCATATATCTAAATATTTAAACTCAGATACTTTTTCCAGTTGCGCTGCTAGCCATCTAACATAACTTCACACCGAGGACTGTTCTCAGTCACAACCATAATCTTAATTCTTAATACTACTTTTACTTCAACCCTTCCTTTTACACACCCTGGCAAATCTCCCTCAAACCTCTTCAGATTTGCTTACATAACCAAATCATACCTCATATAATAGATTGGGACCCTCCACTCTCTCTTTATTTTCCCATCATTCTAACAACCACCCTTGCCACCCTCACCTCTTATTCTTTCATAATCCCATTCATATACAAATTGAAATAACCAAGGAAGACTAATAGAAGTCCTTGCCTCACTAATTGCTATTAAAATTGAACCAATCACTTATTCTTACTCTTTTAATTCTTACACACGCTTCGCTATCGCCATACATTACTTTTGATCCATTCAGAAGCTTATCACCAACACCATATATACCTAACACCTGACCGTAGAGCTCCTATCATCCTATCATACGTCTGTTAAAAAATCAAATAAAACCTAAAGTACAATTTAATTTTCTTTCTCCTCATTGTTTCTGCAAATCAATTTTGCTTCAATGTAAAGGATTGATCCACACATCCTCTACCACTTCCAAATGCTTCTTGTTTTTCACCAATCAGGCTTTAAGTCACTCGACGCACACTTTCGACCAAAATACTAGCATATATCTACTCTACAGCACTCATAAACTAATTCCCCTATAATTCCTAAAACTTTCCCCTTATCCCTTACCCTTATATAAGGATACTATTACTGCTCTCGCCCAATCCCATCGGACTACACCCCCATAAACGCTTTGTAACACAACTTTCAAATCTAATCAATCACCCATCTGCCTCCCGTTCTTGATCATTTCACGCAGTACTTATTTCATCTATACCTGCAGATTACCATTCTTCATTTTCTCAACTCTGCCCATTACTGTCCTCCTTACAATGACCTTATCCCCGGCCCAAAATACCTATTTCATTCTTGCATCATCAACCACAACACATTCACTATCATCTCTTCATTACTGCAATGTTCTTATGCAGATTTTTGAAGTGTTTCCTACACACTCCCCTCACATCCCATTCATCAGTTACGAAAGCACTCTCCCTATTCATAATTCTAAGCAGATTCCCCTTATTCTCATTCTTTAACTTTTTCGCGCTTTCCTTCCAGAAAGAGCTTTCTATTGTCTGTAAGTCCCCATTCTCCTCCTTTCAAACTGTTCATTCATTTACTTCTTTTTTCCTCCT
>JABUQX010076473.1:32500-35365 GCA_015478945.1 Trachelipus rathkii
CCAGATTCCTTAATAAATAGTATATTATATATATATATATCTTATATATATATATTATTATAATAATATATATATATATATATAATATTATATATATATAGTAATTATATATATATATAATACACGGGCCCCTCTTAACCGCTAGCAGACTAGGCAAATGCCTAGGGCGGCAGAATAAGAGGGCGGCCCTAGGTGGCTAGAACAGAACACGGCAGAAAAATAACTATATATATTATATATATATATATATTATTTATATATAATATTAATTAGTATATATATATTATATATATATATATATAATATATAGTATATATTATATAATATTATATATAATATATATATATATATATATATACTATATTATTATATATTATTTATAATTTTAAATATATTTTAGTTAATTTTTTTTTTTTGCCCTAGAGCGGAATGAATGGTTAAGAGGGCCTTTATATATATAATGTATATTATATATATTATATTATATATTATATTATACATATATTCTAATATATATACTATATATATATAATTTATATTATTATTAATTATATATTATTTATAGTATATATATATATTATATATTATATATTATATATATTATATATAAATAAAAAAGTAGTATATAATATATATATATGTATATATATATATATAATATATATATATATAGTTATATATATATATATATAATATATATATTATATATATATATATAGTATATATATATTATATAAATATATACTATATATATATATAATATATATACTATATATATATAGCTATTTTTATTAGTATATATATATATATATTATAATATATATATATATATTAGTATAATCATTTATATTATATATATATATTATATAATATACTATATATAATATACTATATATATATATAAGTAGTTTTGGGTATGACGATTGAGGGGTGCTGGAAATCCTGGAATCCTGGAATTCCAGGATTCCTGGAAACTGGAAAGTACTAATTGAAATCCATGAAATTCCAGGATGTTCTGGAAAACTTGAAAAAAAAAAAATATAAAAATTAAAAAAAAAAATTAAAAAATTAAATATATATATATATTATATATATATATATATATATATATATATATATGAATAATACTAATATTTAAAATTATATATATATATAAATATATATATATACATACATGTTTAGAAAATACGTCCATGCAAGGGAAAATATACACGCACACGCACACGCAACACTTTTATATATAAATACTATAGGCTTATAATAATATATATTATATAATATACTATATATATTATATATATTGTTATATATATATATATATATATATATATATATATATATATATATATATATATATATAGACGCATATACATACTTACATGCATGGAAAGATACAAACATACACACGGGCGCGCACATACATGCGTAAGTAAATTCTCCCGCCATCGCCCAGGTCCCGCCGCCGGAGTTGGTCTAGACGTACGTCCTCTCAGTTCTGTCGCTCGCCTTTAACTGACTTAAAGGAAAAGAGAGAGAGAGGGGGAGATAGAGAAAGGGGTAAAAAGAGGGGATAGAAGGGAGGGATAGAAGGGGAGATATTAGGGTAAGCTATTGACAAAGAAAATCTAATTATCATTTAAGCCTAAAGGGGTAAGGTATCAACTGTCAATTATAACGTTAAAGAACAAAGGCGTGGGAATCCACGAGGGGAGAGAGAAAGGATTCTAATTACCTTTTAAGTCTAAAAAGATTAATTATCGTTTTTAAAGAAGGGGAGAGAGACAAAGGCTTTGGTTACAACTCTTTCTTTTAAAACTAATTAGTTTTTAAGGTATCATCTGTAAATTATAACGTTTATCCATGAGGGTAAGCTAAACAAAGAATGGTGATAATTACATGAACAGTATGTGCTTTGTTCTGGCACCTGACAAAGAATGCAGTTTTCAACACCATGTTACATCTGAAGGGGAAGAAACACAATAACACACACACACACACACACATATAAATATATATATATATATATATATATATATATATATATATATATATATATATATATATATATATATATATATATATATATATATATATACTATATATATACATATATATACTATATATATATATATATAGTAATATATATGTGGTGTGTGTGTGTGTGTGGTTTCTTCCCTATGTTGTCAAACATATATATATATAATATATATATATATATATAGACTATATATATATATATATATATATATATATATATATATATATATATATATATAATATATATATATATATATATATATATATATATATATATATATATATATATATATATAATATATATATATCAGGGGCGGCTCGTGGCCTGGTTGCAGGTTTGCGCAACCACCATTTTATACAACTTGCAGTTAGTGTGCAACTATTTAATATTTTTTATTCTTTAATTTCTTTTAATAGGATTAAATACTAAAGAAATTAAATTGCATCTTATTATAATAACATCCCAATGATTTATTATATGATTGTTGCAGACAATTTACAACACATGTCAATTAAATTTTGAACGAGAAGAATGTGTGTGAAAATACACCGCGTCAACGTTTTATACCTACAACAGGTGGTTGTATATGAAGGTCAACCGCTTGTTTTTCTTAACATTGGACCCTACCCTTAATAACTGAAATTCAAATTGCACGTACGAAGCAATTATAAAATTAGCGCTCAACATATCATAATTGATCATCCCAGGAAAACGATACATTTTGCATAGGTTGCAATTTAGTCAGTTTTACTTTTGAAGCGTTAGTGTGTAGTCTTTGTATAGTTTTTTCAGAACTCTTGCCTTTATAATTAAATGAATAATCGTAA
>JABUQX010076474.1:0-5000 GCA_015478945.1 Trachelipus rathkii
CTTAGAATAGGGCTATGCCAGTGATGAAAAAAAATAGAACTATTTGTTTATAATATACTGACAGAATGACTAAGTCTACAGTAGGAATCCAGCGCTGAAGTAAGTAAATAAAATAATATATTAAAAGTAAAAATTATATCATGATGAAATTAAAACATTAAAATAGACTTCAACAAACCATGAAAGAAAGCAGAAAAAGGAAATTATGATAGATGAGGATAAAAAAATAAAAAAATAAAAAAAAGTTAAAAAGATGGAGGAGTGAAAAGTTAGAAAGAAAAAGAAGAGAATGAGAAGAAAGATTATTTCTTTGCTGACCTTCTTAAAGGAGATGAGAGAAGAGAAGGGGAGAGAGAGGACGAGAAGAGAGAATGTCAAGTTGCTCGTGCACGGACAGCAGAAAGGACGATAAAGAGATGAGCAGACGACGCCGACGAGAGAGAGACGAGAGAGAGAAGAGAGAGACGAGGGAGATGAGAAGCAGGAGAGAGCAGCAGAATCGAAAGCGAGAGAGATAGGAGACAGAGAGAGAGAACTGAGAGAGAGCAGAGAGAGAGAGAGGACCGAAGGACGAGAGAGAGAGACGAGAGATGAGAGCGCAGACCGAGAGAGAGAGACGAGGATGAGCAGAGTGAGAGAGCATGAGAGAGAGAGAGAGAGAGAGAGAGAGAGAGATGAGATGAGATGATATTTCTCGATGATATCACTGCAATCTTGTGAAATTAAATTCCTTAAAAACTCAACTTCTTCCCATCTCCCTCTCAAAAACTCCTCCCAACTTTGCTATCTCCTTCGACGGCTCTAACGTCTCACCTGTGCAACAACCATAAACATTTGTCCTGACATAAACAACAAATTTATCTTGGAAACTTCATATTACAATGCAAAGGATGTCAGGATGATGATGGGGATTCCGTTCAGATTGTGGAAATTTTTTTCTTCTGCTCAGTTACTATAGTTATAAAAAGGTCTTATCCGCCCTTGCATGGAGTACCGTACCCACATTTGGGGAGGCTTCGGTTCCATCCATATTTTGGATAGTGTTGAGGCTAAGGTTAAGAGACTAATAAACTGTCCCATATTTTCAAACTTACTTGACCCTCTTTCTCTAAAACGTGACATTGGGGCACTATCTCTTTTCTAAAGGTATTACAACGGCTGGTGCTAGACGGAGTTGATCTCTCGCATTCATCCACTCTTGCGTCACCCTCGTAGCATAATAGGACCCTTTTTCACATGAATTTTGTGAGAGTATTGGAAACTCAAAGCTCGTTCTTTGTGATGCTTCCTTCCTTCCAGCCACATCTGTTCTGATGAAACTTCATTTGTTTTCCTGCTGTATTTAATCTTCCTCTCTTTAAAGCCCATTCCTGCATCCACCTGAGGGAATTGCGTTAAGTAATGGATTGGATGGGTTTTCTTCTTTTTGTTTTTTTGCACCCTACCTGAAAAGAGCACTGCCCGTGAGTGATGGTGTAACCATACCCCTTCTTAATGTTAAACTTGGAGATGGAAGAAATAGCATCTTTAGAAGACATTACAATATGAAGGATGAATGAGTTTAAAAAGTGAAGGAGGGATACCTCCGAAATCATCTGAAGTGGAATTAGAGGACAAGATATGAGTTCAGTTTTAGCAGAATGCTAAACGGCATTTGTGTAATCGGAAGAGAGTATAGAGGAGGGAAAAGCAGAATAAGAAGAAGAAGAAGAAGTGGTTAGAGTTAACGTTTTATACACAATGCCAAAAAGAGCGTAAAGAGGAGGAACAAGAAAGATTATTGTTGCATTTTCTACGAAGAAAAGTATATTGTGTCATGAGGAGTTGATTTTTCAAGATTCCCGGATAAAGTTTTTGGAGTCTGAAACAACAATAATTCCCGAAGGCGGCGTTCCTGCGGCGAATTGTACGAGAACAGGAAGAGCTAACCATGGTTTATTAATTTTAGTTAAAGGAAAAAAATTTACGCCTCCATACCAAAGAAAATAACCTCAGTCATGCATTCTGAGAACTCCAAGGAACTCCTTCCTCCCACTGAAAAAATACTCACTCCAGAGAAAATCATGGTTCGACCAGTTAGCAGTTCCGAAGTGCCAAAAACATTTCTTCAACGTTGTCAGGGACATTTCTTTGCAGAAGGATTGAAGAGACAAAAGACAGAACAGGTTGCAGAGATAAAATGATGATCGGAGAGACCCAAAGATGAAAGGAGTTTAATAGTATAAGTGGAAGGAATGGAAGTTAAGGGAAAAATGATCTAGTAAATTGGATGCATCTCCAAATCGATCAGAGATATTTTGGATAAAGATTTGTTTGGGAAGTCCACCAGCTGTATTATGAAAATTAGAGGAAAGCCATTGGAGCTGGTGAACATTGGAATCGGCAAGAATGATGACTTTAGTAAAATGAGAAGACTAGAAAATGTGCTCAAAATTTTGTAGTCTAAATTGTCAAAGATTTAGGATAGTCAGTAGAGTTAGGTGATAAGTTAAAAGAACAGATGAATTTAGCAGATTGTCAAGAATGCATGGCACAACAACCACCTTTGGCTGAAAATTGAGAATATAATTTGAGGGAACAGAATAAAGTTTGCTATCAGAACATTTAAACACCTGATATCCAATCAGGAATAAGAAATGCGAGGACTAGATGAGGAAAGTGGAAATTAAAATAAAGATGATGAATGTTACGAAACTAATATAAAAAGATAGTTTGCGTACCAGTATAAACCTGTGGCGAAGCCTTGGTCGCACCAACCCAACCTCTATTTTTTGGAGCCGCTGCCCCTCTTATCTTCTCATTGGCTACACTTATTTGTGGAATTATTATACATAAAGTTGTAAAATGAGAATCCATTTTGTAATTGTGATATATATATATATACTATATATATTATATATAATAATATATATATATATATTATATATAATATACGTATATATATATATTATAAAACTTATAATATAAATAAGTATATATATATAGAATATATATTCATATATATATAATATACTATATATATTATAATATTACAAAAAGATACATGAAAAAGAATTGCAGTGTGATGCTAAAAAATAAATAAAAGACGATCGCTGACTGACACGTGTAGTGAAAAAAATAAAGCGACGAGAGATATAAAATTGAAAAGCTTTTGTCTGAAATGACTTGAGAGTTACAAAACTGTTACAGGATGAGCGTTTAATATCCATTTGAAAGCTTATTCTTCTTAAAGTTTTATCCCTAGCTTCTCCTATTTGTAGTGAGATTCTTTGAGGTTGAAAGCTTAAATAAACTTCTTTTAGTAATAATAAAATAATAATAATAATAATAATAATAATAAAATAATAATAATATAATAATAATAACTAAATAATAATAATAATAAAATAATAATAATAAGAATAATATAATAATAATATAAATAATTACATAATAATAATAATAATAAATAAAATAAAAATAATAATAATAATAATAATAATAATAATATTAATTGTTCGAAATTTTTAAAATTCTGCTTTATGCCATATATATATTTATATATATATAATATACATATATAATATATATATATATTATATATATAAAATTATCTATATAAACTATACTAAATAAATATATATTATATTATACTATATATATACTACTAGTATGTGTGTGTGTGTGTGTGTTGTGATGGCAGATTTGATGTTGTGTTGTGGTTGTGTTGTGTGGGTGTGTCTGTGGTTGTGTGTGAGTTGTGTGCAAAGGTGTGTGTGATGTGTTGGTGTGCTGTGTGTGTCGTGTTGGCATTGTGTGTGTTACTAGAAAAGATTGTAATAAATACATATATAATAAATATTAAATTTTTTAACCACTCTCAGATCAAAAAATACGGAAGATTCAACAAATGTTCGTGTGTTACGTATTTGCATCTTCATTGGAAATAGCCGAGTTCTCCCCGAAATTAAATATTTGATACGCTTAATTAAGAATTATTACATTACTGTATATATATATATATAATATATATAGTACTATATATATATACTATATAGATATTATATATACATAATATATATATATATATATGTATATATATATATAATATATATACTATATGATATATATATATATTATATATATATATATATATTATCAGATATATATATTATATATATATATATATATATATATATATGACCTTTCCTAATAGATTTATTATTTATATATTTTTTTAAATTCTTTTAACATATTGGTTGGAAAAGAAGATAAAAGGTAATTGAAATGGTAAACACTTTTAATCTAATTTTATTTTGTAGGAAACGATGTAAATAATAATTCAGCGGTGGGTAGTAAGTGGGAAAAAAAAAACAGAAATTGAAAAGTATGGGGCAAAAAGTTATATGAATTTGAGGAATTGGGAATAAAAAATATTGTGGATAAAATCAGTTAAATTAGGGTGTTTTTAAAAATTAAACAATACCCTATCTAAACTTCGTTACACTATAAATGCATGGCAGACTGGGAAAGGGATTCCCCACTGGTGTATTTCGTTTACCTTTTTTCATATATATATATACTATTTACTTATATATAATTATATATATAATATTAATCTATAATATAATAACCTGTATATATAACTATTACTATATATATATAAATACATAATAATACTATATATTATAATAATATATATATAGATAAATAATAATATATATAATTATATACTTATAAAGATCTACACTGCTAGCTATAATAATACTTTTATGGTGAAGCGTAATATAGGATATTAATATTCTAATATTTATATACTAGAGTGAATCATCTAACCACTTACTAGCCTAAGTAACCTACCTCAGACCCAACCGCGTATTTACCACGTAGCATACTGCGCATTACATTAGTACCATAGGTAAGTATACCTTCCCTACTATTCAATATATATATATATTGACATTTTGTTATTCAATCTTTTCTTTTACATATCGTAAAGAAAATGATGGTTGCCTAACCTA
>JABUQX010076474.1:15000-27500 GCA_015478945.1 Trachelipus rathkii
GTGTGTGTGGGTTAACATATTTTTGCAGGTATGGTCGATGGTTTTTGATGAATAAAAAGTTATTTTAATTTTTTTTTTTTTTTTTTTTTTTTTTTTTTTTTTTTTTTTTTTTTACAAATTGCTGACTTATTAAATAAAAGATACCAATATCATTGCGCTGACCTTTTTCATTTTGCTCAAAAATTAATACATTTTTTTTATCAAATTTATCATAACTTTTTTCTTATATTAGCATAATATTTTATTTTGACAAACGTATTTAGGTGAATGAATACATCATTATTCTTCTATATTCTATAAAAATAAGCAAATTATATATATTATTTATATATTTAAATTATTTATCCTTAAAATAGACAAAGTTAGTCTCTCATGAAAAACAAAAAACAATCCCACATTCTTGTTCGTAAATAATGGCATGATTTTTTTTTTTTAATCCAACAGATAAAATTTATATTAACACTTTTAAATTTTAAAAGATAATTTTTAGTTTGCATCATTTGTGACTCGATAAATTTAGTCGACAAAACTATTTCTCTGCAAATAAATTAAGACTATAACTTTCTTGGTTAAATTGGTTCACTGATGTAAGCCAAAACATTTCGGGCAAGTTGCCACATCTCTCTGACTTATTAACTTTAAATTGCACAACGTGTACATAAATATATAAATAAGCTTATAAATTATATCAAAATCTAACTCAATCTGCATTTTAACATTTAAAAAATGAAAATAAAATTTATATATGTTAATGGCTTAAGTAAAATAAAATGTATTTTTATTGATAATGAAGACAGAAATAACTTTATATTTTTCATTTTTTTTTATGCTAGGAATAACTTTTATATTTTTTCATATTTTTTATGCTAGGAGTAACTTTTAGAATTTTTTATATTTTTTTGTGCTAGGAATAACTTTTATATTTTTATTACATTTTTTCATTACTAGGATTAATTTTTTTTTTTTTTTTTTTTTTAACGCTCGGAATAACTTTTATATTTTTATTATATTTTATCATGTTTAGGTATAACTTTTATCATTTTAATGCTTTTCGTTAATTTACTTAAAAACTTTTTTTTTTTATTTTATTTCGTAAAACATATTATGACAAATGGTAAAAATGTAATAAAATATATTTGGGTTTTCCATTAGCAGCAATTGGTAATCGTGAAAAAATGTGATAAATGAGTGAGTTATTAAGATGCGATTACGGAATTGCAGTAATTTTTTTTTAGTACTTCGAATAATATTATTTATTCTATTATACAAGCTTTATACAATAGCATATTCTATTTTTATATTTTGTATTTATTACTCGAATTAATTAAATGAATTAGTTTATATAAAATTTAAATATTATTTAAAGTTTAAGGGCTAATATATATATATATATAATATATTATATATATATATATATATATATAATATATATATATTATATATATATATATATATATATAATACTAATACTATATATATACTTAATATCCATAGAAATTATATATATGTGAAGCCTACGTATATATATCTATATATATATATATATATATAGTATATATTTTTATAATAATATATATATACTATATATATATATATATATATATATATATATCATATATATAAATATATATATTGTATATATAATATATATATTTATATATATATATATATTATTATATATATATTATATATATATATATATATATATAATATATATAATATTATAATTATATTTATATATATATAGTTTTATGTCCTCATATATAAATAATATAATGACTTGGTTGCTTTTTTTATTGGTCACTGTTTTTTTTTTTTTTAAATATCATTTAAGTTAGTATTTGATACTAACAATGAATTTAAGTGGTAACAGACATGATTCAACATGTTCGAAATATTTTTAAATAGTTTTTACAATCACATTTAATATTAAATATTTTTCAAAAATGAAGTATTTGGAAATAATTACGTATATATTTACATGTTTTATGTAACAAGTTTTTTTTTTTAAATTAATTAACCGAATACATGGGGAGATACTACATGATGCCGTGGAATTGCATTGCAGACCGAGCGCTCCGGCAACAACCGGTGCCTAAATCTCAAATAAATATCTATATATATATATATATATATATATATAATATAATATATATATATATGTATATATAAGTAATATTTTATACAAAACATTTTATACTACTGTTGGCTAATTGTTTATCATATATTTTAATATATATATCATATAATATATATATATATTAGTATATATATTATATATATATATATTATATATATATATATATATATATATATATATATATAATATAATATATTATATATATATATATATGATATATATATAATATATTATAATATATGTTAAGGCATAAAGTATATCTCGAAACAAACCCAAGATATAAAAGTGGAATGCATTTGATGGATAACGTTTTTTTTATGTCTTGTTTTTTGTTTTTGTAAAATACTTTCGCGGTAAACTCTTTTGTAATACTTTGTAACCCAACTAAACCGGTCTGTCGGGAGCACGCGTGTGAATGCATTATGCGGCAATGGTATTTCTAGATTCGTTAATTAAAAATAAAAACTGTGCATGAAACTACGTAATTAAATATTATCGGCATTAATTGGAAACTATTAATTTTTGCAGAAAAGATGTACATATAAAATAGAATTGCATAAAATACCCATTAGATTTCAAACTATTGAATCTTTGTCCGTTACCACTTAAATTTTGATTGGCTAGTATCATACACTAACAATATATAAACAAAGCAAAACTAAATAAAATAATCAAAACTGCTAACAGGCAAAATAAATCAAAACAGGACTAACAGTGCATTAAATATATTATATTATATAATATATATATATAATATATATATATATATATATATATATATATAATATATATATATATATATATATATTATTATATAATATATATATATATATTATATATATATTTAATATCTATTTTAACTGAATAAATATGTAATTAAACACTTAATTAATTAAATCACATAACATTTCCTTTAAAATTCACATAATAAACACAAATACATAGAAAATAAACAACTAAGCTTCCTTACAATTAGCCAAATGAAAATGACCTTTGAATTTCTGATGTAAACAGAGTCATATGTCCAAAAATTATTGATAAAAATACTTGTCACATGTAATTTATTTATATTGAAGTTCAAATAATACGGCTTTGCAACGATTGATGGAAATTGGAAAATTAAATATTTATCTTAGGGCAAAACTGGAACTAAACATAGTGCACTACAATATCGTAGTATTAAAAAATTCATTCAATATATATCTTTTACATACGTCACTGTCAAAACTAGTACCAAAAAAAAAAAAAAAAAATTAAAAAAAAAAAAAAAAAAAAAAAAAAAAATTTAAAATAGATAATTTAAATTTGTCTGATAATTTTCAAGTTGCAAATGTAGTGCATGATAGCAAAAACTGAATATATTTTTTGCTTGTTTATAAATAGGCGGTACTACCTTCAGTTTCTGTTAATAGACTTTCCCATAGCAAAACAACAGAAGTCTTAGAACTATCCTCTTCATTTAGATAAAATTACAATTATTTTCATGAAACACTAAAGTCGGATTCAGATTAGCGCTCAAAGGAAACTCTCAATTTGTTAAAGCCATGACGATTATTTTTAAAAAGTTTTGAGTTTGCGGGAGTCGTAATCTGACCGTGACTTTTAGTCCAAATACATTTTCTTGAAACAAAGATTTAATTTTTTTTTTCATGACAATGGGTTGCCAGCAAGCTTAGTTTGAGTGTAATAAAAATGCAACTTTATAAGTGGATGTTTTCCAGTTTCTTTATTCCAAAACTAAAGCGACCAGCAGCTCGTCCATTATTTTATATTTGTTGTTGTAAAGCCATCTTTGAAAAAAAAAAATACCATAACAAATATTCTTTGTTATGGTATTTTTTTTCTTAAAGTTTTCTTTTGTTTTTAAATAAACATAGATTTCCCCCTAATTTTTAGTATCGTACATCATAATCCAATAAACTACTTGGATGAAGACGTTCATACTTCGAATATTGTCTTCAAAGTTTTTCTATGCTTCAATAACCATGCTCACAGTAAGCGTTTCCTATTACCATGCTTACAGTAATTGTTTCTAATTAATTTACAAAGTATACTTTGGCGAAACTTTAATCACGAATAAAATAAACAAAGTTAAATTTCTATGTATATGTAATTATAGTTTAGTTATCCATAACAATAAAAAACAATACAATAAATTGAAAAAAAAAACAAAAACATCAGTTCTTTACTTCTTGATAAGATCAACAAAATATATTTTAATTTATTTAATAGTTTAATTTTGTCAACCTTCCTGAATATTTATTATTACTGTGACTTAAGATAAACTTAAAATTCTAATAGTATTTATTGAATAAGAAATAATTTAATTACCAACCTTCAGAATTAAATTTAAAACGACCATGAAGACCGTAGGCCAAATTTAAACCAAAGGTTAGGCCTAGTTAAAAGGTTCCGTAATCCAATTTTTTAATTTTTTTCAGGAAAGAAATAAACAGAATTTAAAATTTGAAAAAAATCACAAGGATTTTAAAATTAGTTTTAAATTTCTATTTTATTTCCTTTTTTTTTTTTAATTATCAAATTTATTAAAATTGCTCTTTAATATAATGGTGAATTATTTGTTAAGATAAATAAAATCTTAATTTAAGTGACGCAACACACACACTACACACACACACACACCAATACACCTACACACACCACACACACACACACACCTAAACACATAATAAAAATACACACCCTCCTACGCATCCAACTATCATATATATATATTTCTATTATATATATTATAATATATATATATATATATATATACTAATAATTACTTTTATTTTGTATTATGTATTATTTATATTATTATTAATTATATTATCAAATTATTATTATTATTATTATTATTATTATTATTATTATTATTATTATTATTATTATTATTATTATTATTATTATTATTATTATTATTATTATTATTATTATATTAATTAATTATTATTTATTATAAAAGGAAGATATAAAATCTTAAAAACCAATTAACATATAGCTTAGTGGAAATGTCCTTCAGAGAAGATTTAAATTACTCTGAAAGCAATTCTGATTTCTCCTCTTATTACCCTACTGAATTTCCTAACAATTCACTCAAATTTATTATCATAATAAATTTCAAATTCTTTAATAATAATAATAATAATAATAATAATAATAATAATAATAATAATTAATAATAATAATATATAATAAAAAAGCATAATAATAATAATAATTAATAATAATAATAATAATAAATAATAATAATAATAATAAATAATAATAATAATAATAATAATAATATAATAATAATAATAATAATAATAATAATAATAATAATAATAATAATTGGTTGTCACAAGTGTGCTACAATATCGTTGAGTAATTTTCTCTACTACACACACATGCATATATATTATATATATATAATATATATTTATATATATTATATATATATATATTTATATTATATATATATATATATACATGGGGCCGTTATGGGGGGGCAGGGTAGGGCCATGGCCCCCCCTAGGTTTTGAATCTCGAAGAATTTCCCCACAATTAATTTTTTTAAAGATCAACACGGCTAAACGATATATATATATATATATCTATGTATATATATTATAATATATATATATATATATATATAATATATATATATTTATTATCTATTATATATATATATATATAACGAAAAGCCCAATTTTTTTTTATCTTGAGATACTTTGTGCTGGAAATGTTAGGTAGGGGCCCCATGGGGCCCCATAAAACCCTGGCCCCAGATTTTGGTAAAAACAGGGCCCCGCTTTCCGCTCTGTAATACCTAATCCATGGCCATTCGTTTGTTGCCACCAATCAGAGAATCGTAAGACGTTTGAAATTAATAATCCTGAATTGTATGTATTTTTATTTTTTTAAACCAGGCATTAAGACTTTAGATGTATAATAGCTTTTTATTTGCTCTACATCTTAAAGGAATTGTACGATGAGATACTGAGAATTGTTGATAGGGAAAAAGTTTGCAAATAGTCCTGGGAAAAGAGGTAACTGCTTGTGTGCTTGAGAAGCCGAGAAGTAGTGGAGGTGGTTTAAAAAACAACATTATTAATTATTATTAATCTTTGACATTCATTGGTGAAAAATTAATTTGATTAGCTTTATAATTAAAAGGCTAGGATTGATAAAGTTCATTCACCTTGTGATTGAACAAACTACGAACCCATTTAGTGCTAGTTCTAGTAATGTTGATGATCAAATATCAAGTGGCATGAAGCCCAATCTTGTTATTGGAATATTAAATTAGTGTCGTTTGCTCTTGGATATAGTGTCACCAAGAGGAAACTGTCTTGGAATATTGGGATAATTAACATAATTTGAATCAATATTAAAAGATTAATGTTTGACTTATTAACAAAACCGTACAAACCAACAATTATGTACAATTTTAAAGAATGCTAAAAGAGGAAAAAACGTTCCTTTCATTTATGAATAGCTAGATCTGCACAATTCATTCTTGGCTAGCGTATTTTAAAATATTGAAAGGATCGTTTTGTAAGATTGTGTGGCATTATTTTAAGACATTCTATCAAAAAGAGACATATTTTGGCTCCTTTATTATTATATAAAACATTTAGACAAATTATAAAAGACATGCATTCATGTGCTAAAGTCCCATGCAATTCAGAATGGCATAAAGATGCTCAGTAGCAGCACATTCTAATATTATTAGATTGTGGTAGCAGCAAGGAATTAAAAACGAATAATATAAAATAAAGCGTGTTAGTGTAACTGAGCAACTGCATGTTGCTGAAGCCCTTATTTATTAAAAAAAAATAGGCAAAATTTGGACCTAAATAAATTTCTTTTAATATTTTGTTGCAGCTTAATGAGTCACTATTAAGAGGTAGCACTGCAGATACCTTCAATTTTTCCGATTTGCTCAAATTAAGGAGTAAATGCTGGAGATGTTGTTCTTGTGGAACATTGAAATCAAGCGGAGCAAAGGCCAAATACACATCACATATGATTCAGAATGAACTTATATTTATTTGTGGGAACTTGATATGTAATCAAATTGTGAATGAAGTAAACAATTGTGAATATTTCTCCCTTTTTGCAGACGAGACGGTAGACATATCCGGGACAGAACAGCTATTGATTGGTGTTCGCTTCGTTTATAAGGATCTCTATGTACGTGAAGAATTTCTAGGTTTACTCCTCTTGAAAAATTGAAAGCCAAAGATATATCAAGAGCTATATTGTCTACTACACTAGGTATAAACAATTTAAATAGGAGTAAGCTCGTTGGACCTGGGTTTGATGGATACTCCACTATGGCTGGCAAAGAAATAGAGTTCAAAAGATAAGAGATCAGTACTCTAAAGTCAAGTTTTTTCATTGTTGTTCCCATCGTTTAAATTTAGAAATTAATGACCTAAATGCTGTTTCAGAATTTCGAAACAGTGTTGGAATTGTAAAACAATTTATAAAATTTTTCCGTGAAAATACATCACTCAGAAATTTGGTAGCTAATATACCATTGTTAGGCGAAACACTATGGTCTGCCAAGTATAAATCAATTAGGATATTTTTGAACATTTTAGCTAAGTAGGTATCCTTAGAAAATCTCTCATCTGATCAGATGTAACGCAAGCCACACGAACTGCAGCATATCCGGCTTCATCGCAGCAGGAATTCCTACATTTTTCATTTGTTTAATGAAATTGACGAAATATAGTTCAGATTTGGTTCCTATAGCAAATATTCTTCAAACTAAAGTAATATATTTGGATGAGATTTATTGTAATGTAAAAAACTTTTAAATCTTTTAAAAACTGATTGAAGTGAAAATAATACAGTCTCTTTTCAAAGGAATTTTTAAAATCTATGAATTTTTGTGAAGATTTTTCATTACCACGTACAGTATCCAAAAGAATCCCAGCCTTATGGACATCAAAAATTTGTGCTGTTTATTTCTTCAGAGTTTCACTATTTATACCTTACCTTGATTCTCTCATTTCATCTCCAAGAATCAAATTTTTGGAGTACAATATATCATTTACCTTTCTTTGCATTTTACACTCAGTTAGAATAATAAAATTACCCAAATCAGAATATTTAAAAAAATTGAACTCATTATATCATTGACCACCTAATTGGTGAAGCAGAATCTTGGTTTAATTTCTGGAAGAAATAAGATAGAGAACAAATAGATGAGAAAATATGAGTTAGAGCGCATTACTCCAAAATCATTGCACATTTTCCCCAGCAGTTGAACAAGCTATCAAAGTATTTCTCACACTTCCTCTTCTGTACAATTGAAAAAGATGTTTGTACCTTAAGACAGTAATGTACTAAACGTAGCTAAGATCAAAAAAATAACTTTGTTTTTGAAGATTAAATTACGTTTAAGCATTCACGGGGAAAAGGTTTCACGTTAAAAGCATCAATTGATAAAGATACTATAGCTGATTTTTGGAAAGAAAAAAAGAAATATTAAATTCTTATTTTCAAGCTAAAAATGAAACACTATTCAATAATAATATAAGACTTCTTACTAATCATACTCATATTGAAATAAAACATTTCAGGAAATTATGAAATATTTATAAATATTGGTCATGTGTGGATTATCATTTTTTATTATTCAAAACTTTGAATATATATAATAACATATATATATATATATATATATATATATATATATATATATATATATATATATATATATATATATATATGCTGTATATATATATATATATATATATATATATATGCTATATATATATATGTATATATATATATATATATATATATATATATATATATATATATATATATATATATATATATATATATATATATATATATATATATATACTCTTACCTTATATATATATATATACTATATATATATATATATATATATATATATATGGGGTGGGTGGGCAAATTTTAAACTTTAGAGCGAAAACGCAAAAGTGCAAAGTGGAAAAACTTAGTCCGCAAGCGCAAAAGCACAATTTTTCAAAAAATTAGTCCGCATGCGCAAAGCGGCACATGTCCGCAAATCAAATTTTTTAAAAGCACAAATTTAAGATGCAAAAAAATATAAAAAATAAAGCGCAAGTACGTAAAGTTGAATTATTTTTAATTGAAATATGCAAATATATATAACAAAAAATGAGAAAGATTTTAATCTTATTCAATTATCTGTGATCTCTTCCTCCTCGCTTTCCTCTTGCATTCTGATCAGGGTCATATTTCCTTCCATAAAGATAAATTTTTCAAAATTGCCCTGGATGCCATGGCTGTCCGAGTCATGATTAAACAACCTCTCCACGGCCGCTGAGCTGGCTAATGGGGTATTATAGTTAATAAACAAGTCCACCCAGACCTCCTGGTATTCACACAGAAACAGGTTCCTAGTGAGAGGGGTACTGTGGTGAACATTTACTGCATCCCAGCTATCCATGATTTGTTCCAACTTCTCCTCCAGAGGTGTCTGCTGGATATATGGGCCCTTCAGTTTCTGAAATATTTAGAAATGGTATCAAGAACTCAAATCTTTTTTAAGTTTCATTCGAACATTATGTCAGTGTATTTTGAATATATATGTAATGTATAAATTGTGTATATACCGTATATATATATATATATATATATATATATAATATATATATATATATATATATATATATATATATATATATATATATATATATATATATATATATATATATATACCATATATATAAATATATAATATATATATATATATATATATATAATATATATATATATACTCTATATATATATATATTCTTGCTTCTTATAACTATATATATATTATTATAGGCTTTGAAGCGTCTCTTCGATTTGTATATGTATGTATGTATGCATGTACTAAACAGCCATAATAATAATAATAATAATATATATATATGTATATATATATATATATATATATATATATATATATATATATAATACAAGAAACGAATTTAACGTGCTCCAAATTATAAAAATAACTCACCATAAATGGGTCACTTTCAGACTCAGTCCCATCACCTTCAGTGCCTTAATTTGGACGAGTAAGATTCGATGCAATATTACACTTTATTTCCTACAGTATCCTGGTCTTGGCAGCTTGGTACTTCCCCTCATTTAACCTACGTACCACTCCGAGTTTGAAGTGAGGATGCAGTGCTGTTGCCATAAGCAAATCAAAATCATCAAAGATACTGCTGAACCTCGGTTCAAAGCCCTTTTCTTTCCCTTTGTTTGCCTTTGGTTGCTTTAGCAAGTAGTTGACAAAGTTTTGGCATAGTTAAATTTTTCCACTTCTCGTTGTATTTCCCCAATCTTGTCCTTGAGGAGGAAGAGATTAGGCAATAGGACTCAATCGTACGCATTCTTCTCTTCCTGCAACATATCTTCCAAGCCTAAAAGCAATAGGCGTCATTATTTCGATGTACTCCGCAATTACCTCGTTATCACTTTTATTAAATACTGGAAGACAAGGCTTTTGCTCCATACAAATGTTGTTGATTTGTGTCATGTGACCATCAAGGTTCTTAAGCAGGTCTTTTATAGAATCGTATAGGGAGTTCCAGCTAGTAACACTTGGTGTTTTAAGCTTTGTTCAAAACTCCTTCTTAATTCTCGCAGCAGTTGTAGTTTTCCTGTTTTGGGCATTCCACAATTCCTGTGCTTTGGTAATTGTCTTAGTAAATGGATCCTTGGCACCAGAGGACTAATGAACATTTGAAACATCCTTAGTAGCCAAGATGTTTAATGTGTAGGAAATGCAACGGCAATGTTTAGTTAGAAAGGCTAAGTGCATCATGTTCTTCAAGCAGATTTTCTAGCTGGGGAGGTTTTGTCTGCAGAACCTCTGTGTCAATAATATGCTCCATCTCTACACGCGTAACCACTATCTCTGCAATCGGTGCCTGTTCTTCTTCCTCTTTGTCACCCATTTCTGCATGAGCATCTACCCGAAAGGTTGCACAGAAATCTGCACCGTAATGGAGACAACCTGAAGATAATTTTTTTTTTAATTTGGTTGTTTCCTTATTAATTTGGAGTTATAATTTTTATCAGCATTACGTTATTATTTCATATTGATATTTACTGACCTTATGCTCAATGCCAAATTGTTGATGAATATTCGTAATATTGTTGGCTAGGACTGTGCTGGTCTGAGAAACAGATAACTCTCTACAGGCAAGGACAGCCTTCTCTCTTTTCAAAGTATTCAAATTAATCCAGTGAACCGTCATCCCCAGAAAACTCCTGTTTGTTGTTCCCAGTCCAGCTGTCTGCGGTTGTGGCCACATAACTGACCTTACTGATAATGTTGGTTAAATCAGCCTTCCCTATTATGCATATGACATTAAGATCCCTAACCACTTTTCTTCTGGAGGGTAGATGGAAATCAGAGTTCAGGTAGGACCGGAATTCGACAAAGAACTCAGACTCCACAATGTGAATAGGCCCAATGTCATGTAGCAGAAATCTAGAAGAAAAAATATTTGATGAGAAATGATATTAATGACAAATGAAACTTGGTATTTCAAATTCGATAATTTTTGTATGGACTGTATTATGTTAGTTTTTTAACCTGTTAGTTGTGACACCACTTATAGTTAACCTGTACTTAAAATAAAACACTTATAAGTTATAAAGCAACTCAAGAGCTCTCTTCTGTTTAAATATTTTCGACATAGATTGGAGAATGATGGTCTGACGCTTTTTGCTGGGTGTCTCACTGTCTGTTGAGCAGCTCCTGCCCCGCTTTGACACTCCTTCAATTGCAATACACAGCTCCTTGTGCAAAGAAGGATGTTTCTTAAAAAAGTTACCAAACTAAAATCCTTGTTCATGAATAAAATATGTGAAATATTTAATGGTTGAATTTTAAAATTAAAAAGAATTAAAATTCAAATAAAAAGTATCGGTATAAGTTACTTACGATCAAGTAGTACGATTTCAAGCTGTGTCTTGATTTAATGTTAGAGCTGAAGGTTATTTTTTTTACATTGGGAGAATTCAATCTTTTCCTTGTACATCACTCCATTGCCATCAATGTACTCCTTCTTTCTCTTGACAGACCCAAAGTACTTGATAAGATGGGACCATAGGTGCTCCAAGTCATCTTGGCTACTTTTTTTTATGGGAAGTACAGGCAGCATCACACTCAATAATTTCAAGAGTTACATTTCGCCGACTTTTATTCACCGTTTGCAATTCTTTTTCCCTTTAAGCACTTATTCATATCTGTTTTATCCCAATTTAAACAAAAAAGCACTAAAAAGTGTTTAATCGGTAACAAGTAACCAATAACACCTAATATCTTGCAGGGCAG
>JABUQX010076474.1:32500-40000 GCA_015478945.1 Trachelipus rathkii
TGATATGTTCAGTTGCAAACAATTTTGGCTAGTATACTTTAAGCTGAAACTTGGTAATACCTACCAAGACCTAACTTAAAATCCCCAGGTTTTATTTATCTTCCTCCTTATCCTGCTGATATATATATATATATATATATATATATATATATATATATATATATAAAATATATATAATCTTCTGCTGCTGCTACTGCTCTCTCTCCATATATATATGCTGCTGCTGCTGCTGCCCAGCTTGCCAGCCAGCCTTAATAGCTGCTGCTAGTAACCAATAACATATAATACATATATATTAATAGTAATAAACTAACATACCTAACATTAGTATTTCTAATATGTATAGATAGATATATATTTATATATGTGTATATTTATTACCAGTATAACCAATATTTTATATCTTTCTTCAACAATAATATATGTATCATGTATAATATATATGTTTATATATATAATAATATATATATATATAACAATAATATATATATATATATATATATATATATCTTTATATATATATATATAATAATAATATATATTTATATAATAATAAGAAAATATATATAAAATAATATATATATATATTTATATTTTTTTTTATATAATTTATATATATATATATATATATATATATATATATATATATATATATATATATATATATATATATATATATATATATATATAGACGTTACCCAGCTTCCAAGCTAGGGGGCAGCTTAAAATTTTATAGAGCTTTATAATTTATATATATATATATATATATATATATATATATATATATATATATATATATATATATATATATATATACTATACTGCTATATAAAAGAAAGAAGACATAAAACTAGAAACATTTGTATGGATTATTAAATGATTAATTTTTTAAAAATATTTTTTTATTAAAACAATAGAATATCAAATACAATATGCAAATGATGGAAAATAGGTAATATAGATGATACGAAAGTGATATTATTAAAAAGTAATTTCCTTGGGTTCAAAGGCAAATTTATCAACAACTGTTTGAATAAAATAATCATAATTGTCAAACACAAATTTTCTGTGTACACTCATCACTTAGCCAGTCCGTTTAACCTGTCGTCTTCCATAGTACTTTGCAGCCAAGTCTTAATCCTTCGCAGAGTACTGAAAGAATGTTCTTCTGTACTGGTGGTGCATGGCTGGGAGAGTAGTATCATCAAAAGCCTTTTTCGTCGACGGTAAAGAAGGTTCAGTCTCCTTTAAGACTTGAGAGACAGACAAAAAGATCTTTTAGTTCTTCACAACTCAGTTTCTTACCTGTCCTTCCAAATTTTGTACCAAAGAAGTTCTAGCTATTCTTCTATGCCTTCTAAGTGGTAAAAACTATAAAATATGAAGCTGTCTTTTCCTTTAACTCATCGATTGTAATGAATAACATGTGGAAAGGTTGTAGATATGTAAATGCATAAGCAGGTGTATTTTCAGTAGAAAACCGTAATTCCAAAGAAGAGGTTATAGAATCCATACGGAATTATTAAGGATCTTCTCCAGAACTCCGTGGGATTTGTTGCTGGCTGGTTGCTGCGGTGCTGCTGCCTACCAACAATCCGTGGTAATATTCAGATCAAGTTCCAGTTGCTGGGCATTTGATTAGCTTCTTTTAACACTTCATCGGTGATTTTTCTTCAACTTTCCGATGGCTCCTAGCCATTTCCACAATGTGTTGAATGTGCTTCGAGGTTTTGACGATATCCAAGGTCTCGGATTGGAGAGCATTTAATACTGGCTCTAACATCGCAGAGTACTTCGAGATCAATATCAAAGCCATGATGAATGACGACTTACATGCCGCTGAATGCAGCTGAAAAGAGCATGTTGGCGGTATTTCCTTCAATGGAAAGGGTTTCTAATGCTTGCATCATTCGTACTAAGTGCTCCTTAAACACTCTGATGCACTTGTGTTGTTCAGACCATCTGGTCTGGTATAGGCTTTGGAATATATATATATATATATATATATATATACTATATATATATATATATATATATATATATATATATATATAACTAACTCAACATATGCTATATATATATAAATATATATATATGCTATATATATATATAGTATATATATACATATATATATATATATATATATAATAATAACCAATATATATATATATATATATATATATATATATATACAAATATTATACAAAAGTAGGCGAGGCCTAATTAAAGTCTTGGATCTAGTATAGCGAATTAACGGTAGTACCAATTTTAACTTAACGTTAAAAGAGTATAGAAAAATTACACAAACTGACCTTCCCTTTTGATATATTATAAACATTTCCCTTTAGTACGTGGAGGAATGAAGGCCATATGATGTAGTGGTTTACTTTTGAGGAAGTAAACACTTCTGCCCCCTGATGACTTGCTAGTAACTATATATAATATATATGTATATAATAACATAATATATATATATATATATATATATATATATATATATATATGTATATATTCTTAACTGTAACATATATATATATACATGCTATATATAATAATAATAATAACCAATATATATAATAATATATAATAATATATATAGCATATATATATATATATATGCTTATATATAGTAATAATATATATATATACTAAATATATATATATATATATATCTTTATATATATATATATAACTTAACCCATAACCCTTATATATATATATATATAACATATATATATATATATATATATATATATATATCCTTATAAATTTTAGCTAAGAAAATGTAAAAAAAAAAAAAAAAAAAAAACACACAATTAACCTATACCTATTTTTTGGGGGAGGGAGTGCTGGGACATAGTATATATATATATATATATATATATATATATATATATACTTTCTATATATATATATATATATATGCTGCTATATATATATATATATATAACTATAACTTAACCTTATATATATATATATATATTATTGTAAAGGTATTACACGGCAATGTAGGAGGCTCGAGCCGCGGCAGAACACAGGGGACGTTTTCCACTTTACCGTAGAGAGGCGCAGGAACCCCCCGCGACACAAATACCAAGGGCAGGGGTTCAAGGAGCCCTCCCCGGAAGGGGAAGAGAACAGTCCCTACCCTACAGTTCCCGGAAGGCCGAGACTGACTCCTGCCATCGGTGCGGTACACCCTTGTGGGGTATTCTTTAGTTAAAAAGAAAAAGCAAACAGAATTTAATAGAAAGTCTATTTATTTTAACGAGTAACCAATAAAGGTCTCTAAATAGGCTTTCTAATCATATTACTATAATTATTATAATTTTTATTTTATTTTATTTTTTTTTTACATTTTCCTAAGTAAAATTTTACCAGGATTCCAAAAATGTATTCATTTTTGCTGTAGCTATTATTAATAGTTTTTAGTATATATATATATATATATATATATATATATATATAACCGCTAACCTTATATAAATATAATAACAACATATATATATATATATATATATTTATATATGTTATATATATATATATATATATATATATATATATATATATATATATATATATATATATATATATATATATATATATATATATATAACTAATAACATATATATAATATACATATATATTCACATTCAAGATATATGAAACTCGGTCTTCTCTTTCTTTTATATATATATATATATATATATACCCATATAGCACAGATGGTTGCAGATACATCACAGCGACGTTAATGTTCGTCGCACTCGTCACATCACACATACGTCGTATATGTAACGTCTTATGTGATGTAAACATTTTCGTTCCAAATCAACGTATTTGTGACGTAACATTGTTACCTTTAAATATTTCCGTTGATAATTAGATACACTGCCAGGCGTACGATATCCTTTTAAAAATAACAAACAACCTGTCTTTTTTTCCAACTTTCCTTATACTCTTTCATAATCTTTTTCGTTTTATGTTTTGTTGTTTATATGTCATTTTATACATGATTTTCTACAGAAATTGTATTATGTAATGTAACTTTAAATTTTTCAAATGTCGTACATTTTCGGCCGCTCATAAATATAATTAATTATGTCTCCAGTCGCGGTATGCTCTAGTGAAAGTGAGTTTGGAGTGTCTCTGCCAGTGAATTATTTCAATTATTTTGTGCAAATTTGTTTATTATATGTTTCTGTTTATTAGGTGTTTCACGGAAATATTTATTTTATTTTTTTATATTTTATTTTCAGAAGGTCACACAATGCAACCTCAATATATGAAATGTGAAATTTGTGGGCTAGTTAAGCCTACTTATAGATTTCTGAAAAGCAACTTTTTACCACAGAAAATTAATAATTACACTATTTTCTAAATATTAAGACAACAGCGCATATATATATATATATATATATATATATATATATATATATATATATATATATATATATATATATATATATATATATATATATATATATATATATATACATCTATATAATAATAATATATATATCTTCTTCTTTGGATATATATAATAGCCTTAGCCAGCAACCAACTTAATATGTTAATATAGCATATATATGTATATATATATATATATATATATATATATATATATATATATAATATATATATATACGACATCTATTTGATGTAACTTTTGGATATATATATATATATATATATATATATATATATATATATATATATATATATATATATATATATATAATCTATTTGATGTAACTTTTGTATATATATATATATATATATATATATATATATATAAAAAAAAGCATATATATATATATATATATATATATATATATATATATATATATATATATAATCTATCATAACTCATATATACTTCGTAATATTTAACAAATATTTAGCATAACCTAACCTGATCCTATAATATAATATAACAATATATATATATATATAAATTTAACTTCTTTATATATATATTTATATATATATATATATATATATATATATATATATATATATATATATATATATATATATATATATATATATATATATATATATACAAACTTGGCAAAGTTTTACTTTGTGGCTATACTGAATTCGCTGGACTGGCTTGACTCAAGGCTGATGCGTGCCGAATGGCTGCAGCCACATGGCTCGTGGTTGTAGTTTTATATATATATATATATATATATATATATATATATATATATATATATATATATATATATATATATATATATATATATATATATATATATATATATATATATGCTATATATATATACTAATATAATATATATATATATATATATATATATATATATATATAATATATATATATAATAACTTAACCAACATATATATATATATATATATATATATATAACTATGCCTATATATATATATATATGTAGTAACCTTATATATATATGTATATATATGCATATATATATATATATAATATATAATAATAATAATATATATATATATATAATATATAATAATATATGTATATATATATATTTCCAACCTTAATATATATGTATATATGTAATAATATATATATATATATGAGTGCGGCAATGAAGCCAGTCAAACCAGTCAGACCAGTCCAATGAGAACAAATTTTATGGGCCAGAAAGAGTAAAGAGCTGTTGTGAGTTTGTATATATATATATATATATATATATATGTATAGCATAATGAAATGGATAGAGATATATGTCATAATATGATAAAATGTGAATATATAAAAAATATATATATACTTACAAACTTGGATATATATATATATATAACTCATATAAATATTTATATTATATATATAGTTATATATATATATATATATATATATATATATATATATATATATATATATATATATATATATATATATATATATATATATATATATATATATATGGATATAACTATATATATATATATATAACTACATCAAATAGATGTCGTAAAAAAACGTCGATGCAACGTTACCGTGTAACGTTGCAGGGATGTCGTAGGAGTACGCTACGTTACCATAGGACGTCGCAATGATGTCGCAATGTTACGTCGCTGAGAGCTGACATTTCCACATCCCAGGGACGTAATTATTATGTACTAATACGATGTCGCACATCGCAAAGGGACGTAATAGCGACGTCGCTTTTACGTTAGTGTGTTCCTTTGTTTGAATCATATAACCCATATATATATATTAATATATATATATATATATATATATATATATATATAAGTTGGTAGACACACGTCAAGAACTCAACTCATATATATATATATAACCAGCCCAGCAACAACTTATAACTTATATATATATATATATATTACATTTTCCGCACTAAAATTGGACCAGCATTCCAGCAATGTATTCCTTTTCCCGGTAGCCTGTTGTAGTTTTTGAGATATGGATTGTGGCTCTTCTAGAGGCTGACCGATATCGATATTTATCGATATATCGATATCGAGAACGGCGCGGCCACAATGTAAACCTTTATCATATATATATATATATATATGTACACAGCTGTATATTTATATATATGCAATTTGGGATACCTTGTTATGCGTTGTTTTTATTCTAGTATGTTTTTATGGGTTAAATTACCCCCCCAAAAATAATAATAATATGTATATATATATATATATATATATATATATATATATTGTATTATATATATATATATATATATACATATATATATGTATATATATAAATATATATAGAGTCAACCACTTATAAATATCTATATATATATATATTAAGAATGTATGTGATATCCGCAATCGGCATCCGCATCCGCATCCACAGACATCCGCATTAAAATTGATATATATATATATATATATATATATATATATATATATATATATATATATATATATATATATATATATATATATATATATATATATATATACTATGGTCTGGAATAAGAAGTATAGATCTAAAGTTCAATGTGTTCAGATGGACAATCTTAGGGGCGTGCTATTTGTAGAAGAATTGATAATATGAGGAATGAACGTATTAGAAGTTATTATTGGTGTAAAGATAAGTAAAGGAAAGAATAAACGAAAGTATGTTGAGATGGTTTCGTCATGAGGAAAGGATGAATGTGATGGTTGGTAAAAAGCGGATGTATGAGTGGTAGTATGTAGGAACCAGACCGGCTGGGAGACCGAAGAGAAAATGGATTGAGTCAGTAAACGAGTGTCTGAACTAGAGAGAAATGTGAGTTTGGCAGAGGCGAGAATAAGGTGCATAATAAGAGAATGGCGGCAGGGTTTTGTGAGGGGTATGGTTGTGGCCCACCTGGGCCAAGGGATGGACCCTTACATTTACTGTAGTGGGGTCAGTCGCAGTCCGTGAAGCTCTAGGGTGGATTTTCCTAATTGTGACGAGTTCTTACTAATTAATGGTACAGAGTGGACGGTAAGGCTGGGTTTCTTTTCGACTTAATATTCTTCTACTACTTTTCT
>JABUQX010076474.1:45000-54154 GCA_015478945.1 Trachelipus rathkii
TAATAATAATAATAATAATAATTAGAAATATATATAAATCAATTAGTTTATTTAGAATTTAAACATTAAAGATAAAGGAAAAAAAACGAAATAAATAAATTTTAGGTCAATGTAAGTTCCAAAGTGTGCATGAAAATTGTGAAATTTTCATTAATAAAATAAGGTAAATTGATTAATAATATATATAAAGAAGAATAATAGGTAGAAAAATATAACATTGTTATGAAAATGGTAAGATAAAATAACCTAAAATCTGTTTTAACGATTTTACATAAAAGAAAACCAAAATATTTCTTATGAATATCAGGACTGCCATTTTGAAATTATTTAAAATTTAATTACAATAATTGCTATTATTAAAGTTATTATATAATGTTTAAAAATATAATTTTTTTTTTTAATGTTTTGTTTTACAATGCTTATTAAAGAATAATAAAAATCTATGTAAGCCATTAAAATACTTTCTACAATATCGATTTAGAAATATGATTTTCGTCAGAATCACAAATATGTTGAAATAAATTATTTTAGATAATATATGTATAAGATCAGAAATTATATATTTATCAGAATCACATACGACAATAAGTAAAAAAAACGAAACATTTTATTATAAAATATAACATAAATTATAAATAAAAAGAAAACAAATATAATTAAATATTAATAATCACTAATCTATATCTTAACGATAACAAAAGAAAATAATATGTAAGCTTTTTAATCGATTTTTTAATCAATTTTTAGAACTTTATTTCTTAAATTAATATTACTCGAGCATTTAGCTGACACCTAATTATTCAGTATTCTTTATAACTAATAAATTATATTATTTACCATTAAGAGGATAAAATCAATCAATTAGCATTGTTTACATTATAAATAAAAATTTATGCGAATCATTGAGAAAAAAATCATTAAATTTTTTTTTTTATTTATATATTTAACATATATATATATATATATATATATATATATATATATATATATATATATATATATATATATATATATATATATATATATATATATATATATATATATATATATATATATATAAATGTTATATATTTATATATATATATATATATATATATATATATATATATATATATATATATATATATATATATATATATATATATATACTATATCTTTCTATATCTTCTTCTTTCTTTCCAATAATAATAACAACTATAAACTACATCTTAGGTGCTCGATATATATACATATATATATAGTGAAGTGTTACGAGATGAACCAACTGGGAAGGAAAAGTTTAACTTAGATTCAAAATTTGGGAATGAGGCATTATTATTGGAACCAGCATACAGAAAGGAGCGAAAGTTTATCACCAGTATAAATTAAGAAAGGAAGAAGTCAGGTAAAGGTTACCGAATAGATTAAAGGAGTAATTAGAAGCCCGTATTAAACGGTAAGTAAAAGTGCAAGTTAAAGTTATGTGTTTTACTTTTTTATTTTGTTAAAGATTTGAGACAGTTTTGATTAAAGGCATTTTATGTATTTTAGGGGATGACTCCGGGACGCAATACAAGAAGTGAGAAGGATTCGATGTAATGGGAAAAATCAATGTTTACATTCAGTGAGAAGTAGTCACTGCCATGGGAAAAATCAGTGCTTGTAAATCAGTGAGGAGTACTCTCTACCACAGGACAAATCATTGGTCGTGGGGAACAGTATTTCATAAACAGGATTCAAATCGAGGATTTTGTGTTCGACGGGAGACCAAATCAGAGGTGTATCGTATTGTTGACGAGGCGTCAGGTCAACATGGTTAAAATTGAACACAGGTCTTTCGGGGAATCATTTAACACAGGAACAGTAAACATTTGCGGAAGGAGTTTGAATTGCGGGATAAGTATTTATAAAGGTTACGTTGGTTTATTGCCTAAAGTAGGAATCGAGGTAAATTAGTTAAGCTTTTAAAAATTACTTGTTTATTTTAAAAGATTGGAAAACACAGGAATGATGAATATTTTAAATATGTTGTTGTTTATTTTAAAAAGACTGAAAACACAGGAATGATGAATATTTTAAATATGTTGTGTATTTTAGAAATAGTTATATGTCGCAGGAACTGCGTTTCTTTTATCAGATTGTTATTTTAAGTTGTAACGAACAGTAAAAGGATCATTTATTATAAGGGTTTGAGAATTGTGCTTTTAAATATATATTCAAAATGAGTTTGTCTTAAACTTTCACCTTTCTCCTTGCTGAAAACTAAAAAGGTTAAAATAAAACAGGTTACTTATAGTTTATTTAAAACAAAGTAAAAGAATGAAACAGGAAATATATTTATTATTTATTTATGAAGTAGTAAACAGGTTTAATAATGAAAACGCATTTCATCTCATTTCATTTCGTTTCAGTGGTGGCTTCCGTAGAGTGTTTGGAACGAATCCCTTGGAAATCGCGTTAAGGCTCGAAAAAGGAAAGTTAGTAACAGTCGAATTTCAGCGGGGAGAGGTGAAAAGGCATATCAAAGGAATCACAGCAGAAGGAAAGGTTTATTATTATTATTATTATTATTATTATTATTATTATTATTATTATTATTATTATTATTATTATTATTATTATTATTATTATTGTAAGGTTAGTATCAAACGGAAATTGTCACGTTAAGTTTAATCATTTGTTTAATAATGTTGTTTTCCCTTGAGCTTCCTTCTTTTTAAGTTTGTAAGGTTACAAACTTGAGGGGGGGAGAAGTGTTACGAGACGAACCAACTGGGAAGGAAAAGTTTAACTTAGATTCAAGATTTGGAAATGAGGCATTATTATTGGAACCAGCATACAGAAAGGAGTGAAAAGTTATCACCAGTATAAATTAAGAAAGGAAGAAGTCAGGTAAAGGTTACCGAATAGATTAAAGGAGTAATTAGAAGCCCGTATTAAACGGTAAGTAAAAGTGCAAGTTAAAGATAAAGTTATGTGTTTACTTTTTTATTTTGTTAAAGATTTGAGACAGTTTTGATCAAAGGCATTTTATGTATTTTAGGGGATGACTCCGGGACGCAATACAAGAAGTGAGAAGGATTCGATGTAATGGGAAAAATCAATGTTTACATTCAGTGAGAAGTAGTCACTGCCATGGGAAAAATCAGTGCTTGTAAATCAGTGAGAAGTACTCTCTACCACAGGACAAATCATTGGTCGTGGGAAACAGTATTTCATAAACAGGATTCAAATCGAGGATTTTGTGTTCGACGGGAGACCAAATCAGAGGTGTATCGTATCGTATTGTTGACGAGGCGTCAGGTCAACAGGGTTAAAGTTGAACACAGGTCTTTCGGGGAATCATTTAACACAGGAACAGTAAACATTTGCGGAAGGAGTTTGAATTGCGGGATAAGTATTTATAAAGGTTACGTTGGTTTATTGCCTAAAGTAGGAATCAAGGTAAATTAGTTAAGCTTTTTAAAATTACTTGTTTATTTTAAAAGATTGGAAAACACAGGAATGATGAATATTTTAAATATGTTGTTGTTTATTTTAAAAAGACTGAAAACACAGGAATGATGAATATTTTAAATATGTTGTGTATTTTAGAAATAGTTATATGTCGCAGGAACTGCGTTTCTTTTATCAGATTGTTATTTTAAGTTGTAACGAACAGTAAAAGGATCATTTATTATAAGGGTTTGAGAATTGTGCTTTTAAATATATATTCAAAATGAGTTTGTCTTAAACTTTCACCTTTCTCCTTGCTGAAAACTAAAAAGGTTAAAATAAAACAGGTTACTTATAGTTTATTTAAAACAAAGTAAAAGAATGAAACAGGAAATATATTTATTATTTATTTATGAAGTAGTAAACAGGTTTAATAATGAAAACGCATTTCATTTCATTTCAATATATATATATATATATATATATATATATATATATATATATATATATATATATATATATATATATATATATATATATATATATATATATATATATTCTTATATATATGCTGCTCATATATATATATGGTGGAAACAGGAACCAGAGAGATTGCAAAACCGTCGGTAATTAAAACTTTCAGGAAAACGAACCGGTGGTCCAAATTTTCCTGTATGATTAAACAGGAAACCAAACTGGTAGTTAATACTTATGACAAAGCAGAGGATCCTTTGTTGAAATTTTGTGCAACTCACTGACTAATATATATGTAATATATATATATATATATATATATATATATATATATATATATATAATAATATATATATATATATATATATATATTTTACACCTAAATAAATATAAAAATTAACTCTTTTTTATATCTTTTTATATTTATTATATATATATATATATATATATATATATATATATATATATATATATATATATATATATATATATATATATATATATATATATATATATATATATATATATGTAACTGCTGCTATACTCTTTACTATATAACTCTTTATAACTATATATATATGTATATGCTGCATAATAATAATATATGTATATATATATATATATATATATATATATATATATATATATGCTGCTGCTGCTATATATATATATATATATACTATGAAATTTAGGACCATACCCCTTCGCGGCTATTTAGTTTCGGAACTTATTTTCGCGACCATATACTATATTGTAATAGGAAATATTTAAATGTTTTTGAACAAATCGATGAGAATTTAAGTTGTTTACTTTGTCGTAGAGAGAGAGAGAGAGAGAGAGAGAGAGAGAGAGAGAGAGAGAGAGAGAGAGAGAGAGAGAGAGAGAGAGAGAGAGAGAGAGAGAGAGAGAGAATGGACTTCTTTTGTTATTGTTTAGAGCAGCGTTTCTCAACCTTATAAGTCTTGACCCCGAAAGCAAAACGTATAAAGTTAGTAACCTCACGACCAATAATTACCCCATATATATATATTTATATATATATATATATATATATTTGCTATATATATATATATACTATATATATATATATATATATATATATATATATATATATATATATATATATAAATATATATAATTCCTTAATGAAAGATGCTTTTCGATGCATTAAGTATATATTTTTATTTTATTAAGTAATAACTTTTTATAAATAACAACTGTGTAACATTTGATTATAAATATTTTATTTTTTATGACCCACCGCGACCCACCGTATATCAGCTCGCGGCCCCCTTCAGGGGGTCGCGACCCCTGAGAAACGCTGGTTTTGAGTGACGAATTTAAAAGATTAAGTTGTTTCCGTTTTTAAGTTGGACGATTTAAAGATTGAATTCGATTTTCTTAAATGGTTTATTGGAAAAAGAAGAGATTATAGTGTAATTGAAGTTAATTTTCTTCATATTTGAAACCCGACAATACGGATAAGATTAAAATCATGTTTTAAAAAATGATAAGAGCATGTGTTTAGATGCTTAGCTTACTAATTATATAACACACAAGTAAAATGATTGTCAAATAAGTTTATTTGAATATAAAATACGCAGTAACATTTTCATTTATTATTATTATTATTATTATTATTATTATTATTATTATTATTATTATTATTATTATTATTATTATTATTATTATTATTATTATTATTATTTTATTATTATTATTATTATTATTATTATTATTATTATTATTATTATTATTATTATTATTATTATTATTATTATTATTATTATTATTATTATTATTATTATTATTATTATTATTATTATTATTATTATTATTATTATTATTATTATCATTATTATTTATGATTATTATTATTATTATTATTATTATTATTATTATTATTATTATTATTATTAATATTATTATTATTATTATTATTATTATTATTATTATTATTATTATTTTTATTATTATTATTATTATTATTATTATTATTATTATTATTATTATTATTATTATTATTATTATTATTATTATTATTATTATTATTATTATTATTATTATTATTATTATTATTATTATTATTATTATTATTATTACCAACCTTGTAATTATCGGAATTATTGTCCTTATACCGATAGGTTCATAACTGGACACGAAATTTGTGCCTGAAAAGTTTCTTGTAACTTTTACAATCCGCAGGTGGCATTGAATTACGAATTCGAGGACGGCTTTTGGGTTTTTTTTTTTTTGGGGGGGGTTGATTGTGGGAGTTTAGGGAAATAAGAATAGGAAGGTGGTCTTCAGATTCTTGTTTGCTGACCATGAAATGAATGGTGTTCTTTTGTATCTTTGGACTACTGAATGAAATATTTTATTCCTTTGGGAAGCTTTCCCAGCACGATTGAAGAAGTTGCTTGGTGCTGAGGAAGAAACTTGGAAAAGTCTACAAAGTATTAATCCTAATCCTTTGCAAGATTATCCAGGGATACGAAGTCGCCGAATTATTAAAGAGAAAGTCTGTAGTATAAGAACTTTATTTATTAATAATTGAGTACTACGCCTTCAAAGTAAAAGTAAAAAAATTAAATTTCTGAATTTTTCAAAAACAACGTTTTCCCTACAGATATCATCTCTAAACATATACATCTATATTTAGGCAAAAAATAACATCTAAAAATCCTTACATTGGCCCCTCCTGCTCTCAGCTGGCCAATGATATTAATCATATCATTAGACTCTTTTATCTCTTTTAACAATGTTCACTCATCGTCGCACTATTGCTTCTTTCATTTAAATTAAAGGCATTCTTCCCCCCCCCCACTGCTACAGTCCTATGTTGTCTACAAATATAATTGCTCTTGTGGCTCAGAAGACGTCCATGTAGGCTCCACGATACTGCGATTCAGGACTCGTGCATGGGAGCACAGAACAATTGCCTCTTTTTCATCCAAACCCCCTTCCTTCATCCGTTCGCCCTCTCGGAAATGCCTCAGTTCAATACAAATGAGCAACTTATCTATTCTCTTCAGAACCAACAAATAGATACACATTTTAGAATCATTATACATTAAACAATTACAGCCATCTGTAAACTCAGACTCTTCTTCACACCCCTTACTGATTGTTTAATTTCTATTCACCTACATATTAATACAATAAATACGTTACAACCAACCAACCCAGCTTTATAAAATCCAGCTTTATCATATGCAGCCTAAAAACAAGTAAGTTTCTTTTGTGGTATCTATATCAAATTAAATATTTTGGCTGTTGGTAACATTTCCTCTTGTACATATTATTATTATTATTATTATTATTATTATTATTATTATTATTATTATTATTATTATTATTATTATTATTATTATTATTATTATTATTATTATTATTATTATTATTATTATTATTATTATTATTATTATTATTATTATTATTATTATTATTATTATTATTATTATTATTATTATTATTATTATTATTATTATTATTATTATTAAAAACTTAGAAATTATATAAAAAATTGTTCTAAATTGATTTTAATTTTTTAGTAAACATTTTCCCCGTACTTTCAAAATTTACATTTAAAAAAGTTACTTAGTAAAATTAAAATAACAAATAAAAATGTAATTTATTTATATATAAAATTTTAGAAAATATATAATATTTACCAAAATATTTTAAAGTTTATAATTTTTGTTATTTTGTTTCTAGTTTATAAAAAATTAATATATTACTTCTAAGAAAAAAACTAATACCTACATTTTTAAGACAATTGCAACAAGAAACAACGTATTAATAAAAAAAAAAAAATTAATGATATTTAAAACTTTAAATAAAATTACAAAGTAAATATAAAAATAGTTGTATAAATTCAATCCAATTTTCGGCCCCTATCACTGTTCCATTCAGAATTCTATTGAAGCATTTTGTTAAAGGTTCTCTTAGTATTTCAAGTCCTTTTTTTAACCATATATTTTTAGTATTTATCATGGAAAAGGAAGAAAAATGACAAATATTTTTTATAAAAATTGTTTATTTTGTTTGGAAACTTCATAAAGAGAAAACCGTTAATTAAGATATTTGAAAAGATAAGCTTTTTGATAAGTATTTTTGTTTGTTATTAACCTATCATAACGTTGCTTACGTTGCAAACATAATGCAAATAATTTTCTTTAAAATGAGCGATCATATATTTTATTATTACATTATTATTATTATTATTATTATTATTATTATTATTATTATTATTATTATTATTATTATTATTATTATTATTATTATTATTATTATTATTATTATTATTATTATTAGGAATATCAATATTCTTATTATTACTAGTATTAGTATTCATAATAATAATAATATTAATATATTATTATTATTATTATTATTATTATTATTATTATTATTATTATTATTATTATTATTATTATTATTATTATTATTATTATTATTATTATTATTATTATTATTATTATTATTATTATCGTTTGATTTTTAGGGACACGATCCCACTTACCACACTCGTTTTTTGTTCTAACTTTGCAAATAGTCACAAATATTTTTAATATTTCATTCACATGGAAAATGTTTTTGCTGCTCAGAAATTTATCTAAAAATGTTGACAGAATCGGACATTTAATTTTCTTAGATTTTTCCTTAATAAACTCTTGATAATAATTTACTATATTTGACTATTTGTGCTGCACTTGCAGTAAGCGTTACAAGTTATAATTGCAATTTGAAGAGTAATGTTTTTAAAATAGAAACAGAAAACAAAACAGAAATCTTTTAAATTTGGTTGTACTACTTTTGAATGATTCATTTCTTCAAAAGTTTAAGCACCCTACAAGTGCATGGAAATTATTATTATTATTATTATTATTATTATTATTATTATTATTATTATTATTATTATTATTATTATTATTATTATTATTATTATTATTATTATTATTATTATTATTATTATTATTATTATTATTATTATTATTATTATTATTATTATTATTATTATTATTATTATTATTATTAATATTATTATTATTATTATTATTATTATTATTATTATTATTATTATTATTATTATTATTATTATTATTATTATTATTATTATTATTTTATTATTATTATTATTATTATTATTATTATTATTATTATTATTATTATTATTATTATTATTATTATTATTATTATTATTATTATTATTATTATTATTATTATTATTATTATTATTATTATTATTAAACTAAAGATTTGT
>JABUQX010076475.1:5000-10000 GCA_015478945.1 Trachelipus rathkii
TATATATTATATATATATAATATATATAATATAATAATATATATATATATATATATATATGAAATATATATATATATATATAATTATATATTATATATATACTATAATATATATATATATATAATATATTATATAATAGTATATATATATTAATATATATATATTATATTATATATAATATATATATATATATATAAAGTATATATTTATATAAATAATTATATATATATATATATATAATATATATATTATATATAATAATATATTAATATTTATAAATATTATATAAATATTATTAATTATAATATATATTATATACAATATAATAATAATATATTATTATTAATTATTAATATATTAATAATATAATATATATAATTAATATATATATATATATTAATATATATATTAATAAATATATATATAATACTATGTATTATATATATTATTAAATCATAATATATATTATTAATATATATATATATATATATATTAGAGATTATAGTAATATTATTTTGATGACAGAAAATAGTACAGGTACTAAAATATATATTGTAATTATCAATATCAAGCCTTAATATTAATACCTCCTATAACGTAGAAATATCATTAACTATATATTAGTAACTAATATAATTATAAGTTTGCGATATTATAGAGTATAGATCAGCAAAATAGAAAGATTTATATATATATATATATTATATTATTATATATATATTAATTAATATATATATACTATAATATTAACTAAATATATTATAATATATAATATATATTTTATATATATATATATATATATATATATATATATATATATATTGTGTACAGGCAATTTGATTAATATATTAACAATTATCCTAGAAACTTGAAAATTGGTATACATGTGAAATGAACGACAAGCATTCCAAATATATTCTTAAAATTTAAATCTTGACATTATTTTATACCATTTTAGGTTGTTAAATCTAACAGCTGTTAGCTTAGGAGAGAGTAGAAAAAGCTATGACCTAGAGGCTACGGGTCAAAGAGAGAGAAAAAGAGAGAGTAAAGTCAGAGCGAGATAGAGAGGCAGAGAGAGAGAGAAGGGTAGAAGATTGAGAGAGATTTGCAAAGAATTGAGGGAATATTTTTTTACCTATCTTGCAGAGTTGAAAATGCATTCAGTGCCTCACAATCTTTGTTAGAGGAGAGATGTGTTTGCCTGTTCTCTTCAACTCGCATTGCAATGACTAGGAATAGAAGTGATATTTTTAAGCTTTGATATATTTTGTATATAGTGTTCTCAACCCGTATATTTTTTTAAAGGATTTATTTATTTATCCTATATATTATAATATGTTTGAATCTTTCTTTAATTTTTGATAAAATAATAATTTAAAAAATTCCTTTTTACAGCTATGTAGGAACTAAAATGATAAATAATTCCCTAGATTTGAAACAATTATTAATTAGTAAACAGCAACAACACCAGCAACAACATCAACAACAACAACAACATCAACCACAACAACAACAATGCTAAGTACACAGCATCATCAAAATCAAAATCAAAAAAATCACACATGAAGACCAGCATCAAGCAAGAGAATATTTTTTTATAGAGGGATAAAAATATATTTTCAAACTCATAAATTAGAAGCAGAATTACCGAAGCTCAGAAATTTTATTCCGGTTATAAATCTCCAGGTATTTCTCAAGTTCAACTGTAAAATGGACCCTTTTGTCCTAAATCCACAGAAAACATTACATCTCTCTAAACAATATACTAATACTACTGCCAATACTTTTTCAGTCTTCCGATAAAAGTGTTCTGTTTTATCTATCTATCTATCCTTATCTAGTTGTATCTATTCTTCTCTCTATCTATATATTTCTTAGTAGATCGAATGGTCTAATAATGAAATAGATAGGATATTTCTCACACTTTCCCAAGAAGCATTGATTTTCAACCGTTGTCCTATTTCAGCACTCTATAAATGTGGATATCAGAATATTGCAGAGATATAATATACATAACTCAGATATATTGAATATGTGACACATTATGAGTAACGAACTAAGTAGGAATTTATATCCTAGTTCGAAAGCTATAATTCAGATATAAGACGCCTATATAGAGGTTCAAGAGCTATGATAGAACTCTATAATTTTTAATTACAAAGAGTATACATGAATAATGAAAGAACTTATATTATATATATTATTATTATAGCAAATTCGAAGAGGGAGAGACAGTGCTAATGAAATGAAAAGATCAATGACTATAGTATATATATATAAAATATTAATTAATATATAATAGCCTTTCGAACATTAAGAGAGGTTATTTATATATTACCTCCTCTTGAGTACTAGAAGATCCGTCACAAGTATCTCATATAATAGACATAAAAATATAAGTAAATCATTACATTAAGTAATTAGTAATAAACAATAATAATCTACTATAATATTTCATAAGCTTTGTTCCGGGTATTTTAAAACTATAAAAGAGAATTCATGATATGAAGCCTAACTAAGTAAAAGCAATAATAATCTACAATAATATATTTACAACTATCGACCAATTATTAATTATTTCAACAATCTATTATACTGAACCGATTATACAAATAATTAACATAATCAAATAATAAATCTTTTCAAATCAATATTATATAATACGTAATATTCATTACAATACATATATATTTGTATATAATTTTATAAAAACGGAGAAATAACGAAAAATCAATATTCAATAATCTAACGAATCAAATTATAATAATTCAATATCATACTCTAAGACCAGCAGGAAACGTGACAATCAAACGTCTTTTCTGTCCTACAAACTCAGAAAGGGATTTCCTTAAGTTTAATCTGAGAACAAACAACAGGTTATATTCTGAATCTGAAAAATTATTCAATATATATCAAATACTAGCTCTGGTGAACCGTTCCATCAAACGCAAATTATGATTAGGCTATATCTATATAGAGAAAGAATGATGTATTATAGAAGTTGATTGGTCGATTAGCTTCGATGGTAAGCAATCTCCTTGCCTCAGAGTAATATTGACACGTTAGTCTATTCAATTCGTAGGGTTATGATAACAAATCTTCGAAAAAGGAGTTTTTACTTGTTTTATGATTTTAAATATAAAACTATATTATAATAATATATATATATATATATATATATATATATATATGATTATAAGTATATCTTTATGTATATAAATAAATATATATATAGTATATTATATTAATATATATATTAATATAATATATATATATATTAATATATATATTATATAATATATATATATATATTAATATAATATAATATATAAAATAATATATATTATTATATATAATATATATAATTTTTTATATAAATTAATATTTTAATTTATATAATTAAATTTTTATCATATTAATTATAAAATATAAATATATTAATAATATTAAATTAATATATAATATATATATAATATAATATTATATATTAGATTATTACATTATATATATTATTAATTTATATTAAATAATTTTATATATTAATTTAATATATATTAAATATTATTATATTTAATATTTTAATATTAATGATTATCTGTTAATTTGTAAAAATCTAGATTGCCGATAGAAATACAGAATGCTGCATTAGTATTTCACAAAAAGTCCAAAGTTTAGCTGAATGAAATAGCAAATTGCTTTAGAGATAGGCAAGAGCTTATCTGAATATATATTATAATATATTATAATATAAATATATTAATATATTAATATTATATAATTATATAAATATATATTATATATAATATTAATATATAATATTAATATATTATATAATTTATATATAAACAATATTTATTTATTTATTTATAATATTAAATAATAAAAAAAATCTATGATCACAAGTTAAGCTATAATTTTATTCCAGAACATATATATATTAATATTAATATAATATAATATTATATATAATATTATATATATATAATATATATTCATATATATATATACTATATATATTAACTATAGATATTATATAATATATATATATAATATATAATAATAATAATAATGGAAGTTAAAACAATAATGGAAGTTTCTGAAAAATATAAATAGGTATTTAATGTTTTATATAATTATTAATATTAATATAATATATATACATATTATATATATTATAATATATAATATATTATATTTATATATATATATATATATATATATATATATAATATTATAATATTATATATAATATGTAATATTATATATAATATAATATATTATAATATCATATAATATATAATATTATTAATAAATTATTATTAATTAAGTATATATTATAATATATATATATATATATAATATATATAATTATATATATTAATATTATATATAATATAAATTATATATATATATTATAATTATATATATTATATATATTAAATATTATATATATTAATTATATTATATATATCACCGTCAAAAGCAAATGTTTACTTTATTACTATATTCCAAAATGTACAGTTTTTTCAAAATAGTATTTTAAAAAGTTTTGGAATAAAAAAAAGTGTCTTGCGCTATATATAATTCTTGCATAACGTTCAAAAACAAAATGAATATTTTTTTTTATCATTCTATTATTATTTATTTATTTAATTCAAAAAGAGAATGCAAAGTTTTATATTTATTACGATCAACAAAGCATTTCTTTTTATTCTATTAAATATTTTTAACAGAATAGTGAAGTTTCAGAATATATATATATAAATACTATTATAATATATATATATATTATATATATTATATATATATATATATATATTAATATATAATATTATATATATATAAATATATATTATATATAATATAAATATATATATATATATATACAACATATAAATCATGTTAGGAAAATATTTTTCACTTGATTGTAAAATAAAGTGTTAATTATATTATTATTATTATTATTATTATTATTAATTATTATTATTATTTATTTA
>JABUQX010076476.1:0-31661 GCA_015478945.1 Trachelipus rathkii
AGAGAGAGATGGGCCATGAGAGTTATCTCGAAAGGTATTGAGACTTACGGAAAAACTATTGACAGTATTTGGAATCAGCGTTTGAACTAAGCTTATTATAAGTAAAGTTGCTTTTATGAATTAAAACTTAACGAATACCCTAGAGTAGACCGCAATAGATATCAGGAGTCGGGGTCTCTCGGCCTCTAGGTGACGACGGGGGGGTGATGATCTGTTTGTGCGTGTTCTGTGTTTGCGCGTTAGTCGTTGTGGTGGTCTCGGTCTTGCTGTGGTTGTTTTATTGGGAGTCAGCAGGCTCCGGCTCGAGCCCTAAATTTGAAAGTTCAAGGAAACATATATTTCCATTAGGGGCTCGAGCCGATGGGGGATAGAGGGGGGGGGACGAAGTCCCCCCCATCGTCACCTAGAGGCCGAGAGACCCTGACTCCTGATATCTTTGCGGTCTACTCTAGGGTATTCATTAGTTTTTAAATCATAATAGACTTTACATATAACAAGCTTTGTACGCTGACTCCAAATATGTAATTTATTTTTCTATAGGTGTCTTACCTTTAGTTTTTTTTTTTTCTTTTTACATTCTGGTAATAAGCTTTATACGCTGATTCTAAAATATGTAATTGGTTTATCTGTAATGTCGTACTTGTCATACTAATAATATATATTATTATATATATATATATTATATATATATATATATATATATTATTTATATTATAATATATATATATAGTATATATATAAAGTATATATATATATATATAATATATATTAGCAAAACGTTACCATTTAGCCATCTGCAATTTTACGTATTTTTTTATAACATTTTTCATTGAAAATAAAGAAGTTTTTAGCTTAATTTTTTTTTTTTTTTTTGCGTTGGCTCATTAAATTTATATATGAGAGAGGTTTGGCATCACTGTTCTAGTACTTTGACATGGGTTCTAAAGATACAAAAAAAAACCGATTATCGGAAAAAATATCAATATTTCGTCAGAATCTGTTAAACTCAACTATTACCCAGCAAACATCCGCATCCACATCCTCATCTACTTTAAGATCCGCATCCTCATCCTCTTTAAGATCCACATCCTCATCCGCAAACAGCCAAATTTTGACATCCGGTCCATCACTAGTACAGAGGGTATCAACACTGATTTGGTAGTTATGTTGCTAATGTGAGAAAGCATCACCTAACTATTGTATTAAAACTATAAACTTTTAATATACAAAAATGGTATCAAAGAATTCTTTGAAGTTTTTTTTAGCCATTCACATACATTTTAAGTGTATATCTTCAATAAAAATATAAAAAATAACGCTACTAAAAACATCACTTTTTGGCTTTACTTCGTTCGTGTAGGGATAACTGTCCAAATTAGGGATGGCCAAAAAATATTGAGATATCGATATTTTTGGCTCGATAAATCGATATTTTTTTGGCGATATTAGCTGCGTTTCCAGAAGCCCGACTGCAGCCCGGACGGGCACACAGGCGGACATGCATCGTTTCCAGCGCCTGTTTGCGCACTTCTACGTCATGTAAACGTCACAGTCAGGCGCCCGTTGTTAAAGTCTCGATTTCGGGAATTAGTAAACGGGCGGGCTGTGGAAGGATACTTTGTTTACAAACAAATTTCTTTACAAAACATTGTCGGAAATGGCTTGCCAAAAGTTTTTTAATATTTTAGTTAACTTTCATATTAAGGATACTAAATATATCGTATTATTTCATAAAATAGATACATATAAGTACAAGAGTATTGTTTACAATTGTCAGCTGATCCGACGGGCACGCTCGGCCGTTTCCAGGTACTCAAATTTCCTGTTTTCTGATTGGTTAATGTAATTTTTTTCAATTCAAAGCGTTTTCAGTCGATTTTGCACTCGATCGGGCTGCTGGAAACGCAGCTATTTTCTTAGGCGATATATCGATATTTCAATATTTTTTCTTAATATCGAAAGCCGATATTCTTTTCAAAAAAATTTTTTTAAAGGCCGGAAAAAAAAATCTTATCCCCCCTCTCCCCACCCTGAAGTGAAACTCTTTCTCCACCATATTTCGTTCTTCGTTCCTCCCCAGATGTCATGTATAAAATAAACCGAAAAATTAGAGTTTTAGATTTTTCGTCTTTTCGAGAACCAAAAATAGGGAGGGAGAGGATCGTCAGAAATCGTAGTACCTACATAGCTACATTCGCACATGCCATATAATCAAATAGTCATTCTGTCATTCTGAGTATTCACTAATCACTATTCAGTGATCAGTAGATATAGGTATCGTATGTACTAATTGCTAAGTATTGTGCTTTCTTTAAGTTTCTTAGTTTCAAAAAAATTTTAAGAGACAAGTTTAAATATAACGACTAGAGAATTAAATAAAACTAAATTAAGCATGTCATCAAAAAGTAGAGTCTGGGATTATTTAAAAAAAAAAAACATCTAATGCCGAGGCAGTTTGTAATCTTTGTGGCAGAAATGTGAGATCCAGTGGCAGTACAACAAAACTGAAAGCCCGCATAAAAAAACAAATATTATAGTGCTTTTAAGTCTTTAAAACTAATTAAATATTTCAAACTCTTCAACTTATAGCAAAAAAGTAGCCTCCCTGTCCGATTTCACGCACAACAAACAAATAAATAACAAACTGGCAAACCGTATTTTTCTCACCATGTGTCGGGTCAGTCGGGATATATAAAATATAACCCATATATATATATATAATATATATATATATATATATATATATAATATTATATACTATATCTATATAGTATATAATATATATATATATATATATATAATATATATATACTATATTATATACTATATCTATATATATTATATAATATATATATAATACGATCTCCAAAAATGACCCATCCACACATGCGAAGATTGGCTACGGTCTTCAAAAGTTCGGCGAATTCACGCATGTGTGTGGCCGAATTAAGCGAGTGCAAGCAAACAATTTTTTACAATATTTTATAGGTGAAACCATCATTTTCCTACAAGTTGCTTGTAGGAATTCTTTCGTTTACTTATTCCCATTAAAAAATGTACACAGGTTTCTTTGTAAGATTAAAGGTTCCTTTTTGTCAAGCTATGAAAACTACTCGTTATATAAGTAAAATAAGTAGTTTTCATAGTATGATATTTAAGGCTCCATTAACCTTGCAGAGAAACCTATGGACATTTTTATATGGGTTGTTTTAAACCAACCCATATAAAAATGTCCATAGGTTTTTCTGCCAGGTTAATGGAGCCTTAAATTTCATATGAACTTTTTTTAATGGGAATTAGTAAGCGAAAGAATTCCTACAAGCAACTTGTAGGAAATTGATGGTTTCACCTATAATATTTTGTAATAATATTGTAAGCATTTAGTGGTATCATGTGGGGAGATTGTAGGAAGTTGCAAGAACTTGCTTATAAGCCTTCCTCACTAGATTGTAATAATTTATGGGCTCTTATGGGAAAATTCCCCATAGGGACCGGCTAAAACCCATGCCAAAATGCCATAAGATATTACAAGCCTCCCCCATAGGACGGTTATTTTTTTTGTAAGATCTTGTAAGTTTCCTATAATTTTTGTTGTTGTGATTCTAGCATGACACATCCTAGTACACGGAATATATACCTGATATAAGTGTCTACCCCTATGTTATAAGTATGGGGAGTCGATTACTGTGGTTTTTAACGTGATCGAGTCACTCCTAGTATGAGTTAGTATTAGATATTGCCCCTACCCCTTTTTCTAGTGCAAGTATGCAACTTTTTTATTTCTCGAGCTACAGAGGTGAACTTGGTGTCTACTCCTATGTTTAGAAGGTCTGCGAATTGATTCCTGGTATTATCGAGTGGATCTGAACAACCCTTAAAGCATTTTGCACCGGTGCTCATGTATATTTTCGGTTTTTAAAGGTTTTCAAGTTAAGGTATCCTCTTCAAACTGGCCACCGTGGTTGGTGAAGGTGCTGTCTGCTTGGGCCTGAGGTTTCCCGCCGCCACGTCCAAGGAGGGTAGGGGGTCTGAGCCCCCAGAACCAGGAAAAGGACTTAGAAGGTTGAAATTTGGTATGATCAGGATTGGACCTAAATTTCTAGCACGAGCCAGCTGTCTCAGTTGGTTCTAGTAATTCTAGCATGACACATCCTATTGCACGGAATACGCCTAATATAGGTGTATACCCCTATGTTATAAGGTATGGTGAATCGATTGGTTTTTAACGTGAGCGAGTCACTCCTTCCCTGAGTTAGTATTAAATATTGCTTCTACCCCCCTTATAAGGTTTTAAAAGGTGATATATAAGTACAATTGTGAATCTAAATTAGCCTTACCTGAATTTGTTGTTTTCAAAGATTTTTTTGCTCTTTGAATAAGATCTAGATAGTCCATAGATAACTCTGCCTTTTGGTTTTAGGTAATTTATCACTTAAAATCTTAGTTAGGGTAAATTTGATTGGTGAGAAAGGTAGAGAATAGAGATAGGTTGATAGTGGAATATTTGGAAAAGAATGAAAGAAATTGTACATTTTACCCTTTTTACATTTTGATTAACTTTGATTACATTACACAAACACGACTAAATAGTACCGCTTTTGAATTATAAGTAATCCCACAATTGTCGCAAGACAATGTGATTTTTAGTGAAATTTAGTGAAAAATGGATACCACATGTAGACAAAAAATAAATTCCGCTAAAACTAATAATAAAAGATACTGTATATAGCAAATAGTTTTATAAATCCTAAATATAAAAAAATACTAATATCCTAAAATAAAATACTAAAATAAAGGCAAAATAGAAGATATATATGTGAAAGTATATAATAGTTTTTATATCCTCACCACTGAAGAGTTGCAATGAAAACCATTGCATTTAAAAGATAAAGATTTTACAAATCAGATAAATTCCTGCGAAGGAATTCTTGACACTTGACAGCAGCCTGTTTAAGAGGTCTTTTTTTTGACTGAATTGAGCTGAGAAATTTGATTCTGTTGAGAGTCAAGTTGAGGTATTTATACCTGAAGTTGAAAGTTGTACATCTACAATAGCAATGTTTCACTATTACTTTGAATAACTGAATTGAATTTGATAGATCAAATTGATCGTATTTTCATTGTTTTGACGCATCTGAATTGGAGTAGATCACTGGCTGCTTGTCAATGGTTCTAGCCATCAGTTTCTCTCACTTCAGATTGAGCAGGGAATAGATAACTCCAATGGGTAGAGATGACAATGGAATAATGACAGTTTGGTCCATCTCCCCTTTTTTTAATAACAACTCCCTGATCTTGTCGTCAATCACACAATCGACTTCCAGAACTCTACCAAAAGCAGAGGGTCTAGGCTTTATTAAGAGTTGTGTGTATCAAATATATCTCAACCTTAATTCTGTGGTCCACTCTGACTGATAGAATTTCTACTAGTCTGGCGCAAATTTAATAGGTAAGACTCATACCATAATTCCCTGAAAAGTCTCCAAAAACTCTTGCTTGAGCAGTTAGATTATGGCTAAGTCTTGTTGTGACGGAGGAAGTTGTTTCAATATGGGGGTGGAAACTTTCATTTGAATATGAGGTTTGAATTGCAATAAGGCTTCAAAAAGGAAAATTTGGAGCAATAATTTCAAAATCATTATCTGATGACCTACTAGGTTAAAAGGTCTTTGAATGATAACATTGGTGATATTTGAAATACTTTTTAACAGTTGAAAGTAGGTTAAGGTTGCTTTACCTATAGTTTTATAGAGACATCCCTTAATTGTTCGTATCATTCTCTCCCAAACTGATCCCACCCAACTGGAATAGATTGGAATCTTGAAATGTTTGATGTTATTGATACGCATGTGTTCGGAGAACATATTTGAAGACAAAGATTCTAACAGTATATTTCCAACTTGTTTGAAATTCCTGGCAATTATCTGAGTACAAATTGGATGGTATGCCATATTTATTTGTGAAACGTTGGAATGAAAGTAAAAAGGATTCAGTGGAACATATCTGGAAGGACATCAACATGAATAGCTCTGATTTAAGGCAGGGGAAAATTAATAGATACATTTTTTGAAATTCCTTATTCATTAATCTTTACAACGAGATGCCCTGTAAAGTTCCATCACACCAGTATGCTCAAAAGGAAGCACAAATTAACTCTATGATGAGGAAGATTAGTCATTTTTTGGATATTTAAAGGGTATACTGTTAATTTTTTGGCATACTATTGACAAGTCTGACAACATTTTTTGTACAGCCTGCCTGGCACTTGTGTAATAATCCCAGAAGCCATGGCTCTGATGAAATTGATATGTGGTTTGAACACCCAGTGTTGACATCTTGAAATGAAAGTCTCTTATTATTAATTTTAGTGAGATTGAATGATCCTTGCCAAAAAGAATTGGATTTATCACATCATCATTATATAAGTGGTCTTTGGCAATTCTACCTTTGATCGGATTAGGCCTTTATCATCTATGAATAAGTTAAGTTGATTGACCAGCGGTGGAATTTCATCCTTTTTTAAGGATTTTGGAGAAATAATATCTCCTTAGAAAAACAAAACGCTGCTGCATTATCTTCAACCAATAGAGTTGGGCTTTCTGAACACAATCTTCATCCAGCCCTTTACTCCTGCTAATGAATTTGAAAATATTTTTGAAGTTAACTTTATAAGCCGTATGCACACTTGAGTAATCCTTCTAATGGTAACAAAGCTCGAGAAACTACCACAGAATGTGGTTACATTGTAAAGTCTTTTCCTTATTGGCCTCAGAAAAACATTTAAGTTTACTAATAGCGCCATTGACGATGTCTAAAAGAATTCCAAGAAGGACCCTTTAGGCCATAATGGCAAAATTTTTGAATAGAAAAGTAGAGGTGTAACACCTCTGGTAATCAGATCTGCTGGGTTTTCAGCAGTGTTGATTTAAGCATAAGAAATGGATACATTGTACTCTAGCTCAACTTGACATTTTTGATTTTGTAAATTTCTTTGAGGCCTATAAAAAACAAAAATATTTTTAATTTTTTTGCCTTTTCCAGATAGGAGCCGAAAGAACTATTTGAGCATCTACAAAGACCTTTATGTTTTTGATCTGTACATTAGGAAATTTCTGATAAAATTGATTTGATACACTTGAAAAATAAAGAACACAGACAACAACTCCAAAAGGGGGCAAAGCCCTAGATTTGAAGAGGGGCCACCTTGGCCTTTGAGAAAATATTAAATTAGAACCTTTGACCTATACTATTAAACGGACAAAACATAACAAGATGAAGAAGCATCACAAAATACGAATAAAGAGTTCGAGGGAGAAGGTGAGAAAGCACACCTCTCAATTTCAATATTATGTAATTTATTTAAATCTGAACATAGTGAAGACCAGGAAACTAAAACATCAGCAGGGACCTTTTCATCCCAATCGAGACCTAATTGCCATAATTTCCTAATTAATAACCGACCTCTTAAAGTTACCGGTAAAAAGATATTTAAGGGATCAAAAACCTTGGACACAGCAGACAACAACAATCTTTTGGTATTTGCATCAGCATTTACTGAAAATTTTGCTAGTTTTAACTTATCTGTAAGAGGATTAAAAAGATATCCAAGAACCTTATCTTCTGATTCCTGATGTTGAACTATTCTACCCTCTTCTTCCATAACAGCTCTTAATTGATCATTATTAGAGTCCCAACTTCTAAGATGGAAACCACCATCTTCCATTCTTTTGTTGCATTCATAATAAAGTTCTTTTAAATGTTGTAGATCATTGCCACTAATAATTAAATTATCAACAAAAAAATTATTTAATAGAATCTGAGTACATGCATCATCCTCATAAGACTGAGCATGATGCTTAATAATATAATTGAGGATGAAAGGTGAGGATGTGAAACCAAAAACAATGGTTGAGTATCGATAAGCCTTTAATTGACCATTACTTTTCCAAAAAAAGCAAAAGCGATTGCGGTCTTCGATAGATTTTAACTTAATCTGAAGGAAGGCTTGTTTAATATCCGCTAACATGACAAACTGATTTGATCTGAACCGGAATAAATGACCCAACAAGGAGGACATAAGATCTGGTCCAGTATAGGCTGCCTCATTTAGAGATGGTAAAGAATTAGTTTTAAGAGAACAGTTAAACACAGGCCTGACCTTTGTTGATACTTGTTCATCAGTTTTGATAACAGATCTGTGAGAAACCCAAATATAATTTTTTTATACTCAGAGGGAGATACACTGAACTCTTCATAATACCATCAGCTAATTGTTGGCTGAAGACATTCATCCAATATGGGCTTTAATCTAAATCTTTAGCTTTCGCAAATTTTTATAACTCGAATAAAGCATCGCAAGGGAAATTTAATAGCTTGATGGCAACAAAGGAAATTTATCTTCAATCCATGGAAGATCTATATAGTGATTATTTTTCCGTCTTTAACTCTATACCACCTTTGAATTTTTCAAATCTGTCTTCAAATCATTTCAGATTTATTATTATTCCTACTTCTATACTAGGACTCTAATCTTGAACATGTTTTCTAATCCTTGCTCTACCTCAGAATTAGTTAGAATGTGGCTTAAAGGATTAAAATAGGAATGTACAGGGTTTAACTGCATTAACCAAAGTATTGTTAACCTGCAATTGATTTTGATTTAGATTTTGATTTTGATATGATTATGATTTTGAACAATTGACGATGGATTTGAAACTCTTATTTGATTATTGTTATATTAAAATAGTATATTTCCAAATGGAATAATAGGACCATCCTTAACTTAAAAGCAGATCCACTCATACATTTAATCAATTCTAGTTGAGGAAATACTCTATTAAATCAATGCCAATTAAGGTATCCAATCGAAAAATGAGTTATTTGACTCTTTATAGCCAGAATCAGATAATTTGAAAGATTTTATTTCTCAAATTAATTAGAACCTGATCTACGAACTTAATCTCGTAACTTAATTTAAGATCCTCATCAACCAAAAGAAGAAGGGTGAAACAGACTGGTCCATATATACATCAAGAACAGTCCTTCTTTCAAAGTGCGGGTGCTAACACCTAAATAGGTTTTTATATCGTATTGAGTGTTTTGATGATTCTCTACAGATATATTGAGTTTGTCCAGCACTTTTTTTAGAAAGGTAGGACCTCTGTGAGCCACATGTCGACCTAGGCATCGAACTGAAGCCGAAACTTTACCCTTACCAATCCTTATAGTAATTGATGGCAACAAATATAAATTGTTGGGTGTGCTTCGATCTAACGTCATTTACGCACATACATTTGTGAGGGTGGAACCTTTCCTTTGCTTACAAGAGCTGTAATATGACTTCTTTTATTGCAAACTTGGCAACTAAAGAAAGTTGCTCCTCAAGTCCAGGAAACTGATCTGCAGTAGTGTTTAGTACTTGAACAATTTGGGGGCATAGATTTATTCTTCATTCCCTTTTAATTCTTACTCATTAGGTTTGATAACATTGCAATGGTCATTCAACATGACCTTGGATGAAAAAACTTAACATGATCTCGAAATAACCTTTGATTTTTAAGAAGTTGGAAGAATCAATAACCATGAGAAGCTTCATTTTCATTAGCTACATTAGTATGAGGTTTTTTTGGGGAAAAAGTTTTTTGCAAAGCAGAATTGGAATCAGGCCTAATTATTAGATTTTAAGGACTCATTTCGCTTATGATTTTCATTATTTTTAAATTTAAAATTGGGCTTATCTGAAGTATTTACATTTTTAAATTTTGAATGAGTATTATGGGAAGGGACTTGATTGAAATTTTGACCTTTATTATGATGTTGACGTTTTAACAATATTTTTTGATAACTTCATTATAGCTATAAAATATTTGATTTAAATCAGGGTAATTTGGTATTCAACTTGCGAGTAATTTCTTTGACTACCACATTAGGTAATTTTTGATAAAACTATGTGGCTAAGTACTACTAATCCAGTAGCCTCCTCAAGATATTGGAGGTATAACTCTCAAGTCATATATTAATGTTCTGATATCATTTAAGTAAACCCTAGCCGCATTATATGTTGGGTCAAATACTGGTTTTAAAGATATGATTTTTTAATTTAATTTCATCAATGATGAATTTTTCGTCTAAAACTCTTTGTCCTAAAAGTTCAAGAGCCTTATTATAATTATTATCACTAGATAGATAGATTCTTGAACAGAGAAGTTAATGCATATCCTCTTAATTTAATGTTTTTAAGCAATGAAGTTTAATGGATTCACTTAATTTTTTTTGTAAATCTAAGGAGCTCTTAAAGTTTTTGAAATGAAGGTTTTATAAGCAACTTATCAGTTTTCCATTGCCTCAAGAAACCAAAATCTATAGCTCTAAGAACAGATTCACTGAAATGAGAGGAAGTATTTTTGGAGGGGTTGAATTTTGATCCCCTTTAAATTTTAATTCACTTAATTTTGATTAAATCGAGCATTGGAACTGAATCTGACTACACAACTGCTCATTATGAAACTCAGGAATGAGGGAGTCAACCTCATTATCATTAATATTTTTTATTATAATTTTGGAATCCTTTTGTTTAATATCTTTTAACAAGGACTCTACTTCCTCTATGAGATCCTTTACATAAACTGCATCTTTATCTTTATTATTATCTATAGGCCTACTCTCTATTTGATCAAGATAAATATTTACTTGTGCCTTGAGGGATGAAATGGCTTGAAATATAGGCTTGGATTTTTTAGTAACTCTATCAAGAAGGGCTTGTATCTCTGGGTCAGACATTTTCGCTGAAATTTGGCTAGAATGACCCAAGGACAAATGAAACCTTGAAGGAAGGTGAAATAATGAAAGATAGCCTACCACCAGGCTAAATTATTTGATTTGAATTTTGAAAAGGTCTATTAGACAAAAAAAATAAAAAATTTGAAGTTGAAAGTGATCTAGGCCTATAATGCCTAACTTTGAAATTGAATTTTTTGAGGAAAAATGAGATATGGCCTACCACCAGGACAAATTATTTGATTTGAAATTTGAAAGGGTTTAGAAGACCACACACACACAAAAAAAACAAATTTTGAGGTTGAAAATGACCTAGGCCTAGACCTAGGCCTAAGTTTGAGCTTGAATTTTTGAGGAAATCACTGTAATGGAAGGGTTAGGCAATGATGCATTGCTTATCTAACTCTCATACCAAATTTTGAATTAAATACCCTAAGACTAACTAAACTTAGGACAAAAACACCCATAGGCTAGTCTCGATAGGCCCACGTGGCTTCTACCGTATCTAATATTTTCATATGTTCAAATAAACCTTAATTTAAAAATGATTTTGACCTAATAATAGCCTACACAAAATATCGAAACTGCTATAAGCTTCGGAGCTAGGTTGATTTTAATTTGCAATATTGCTAGCACGAGTTATCAAAGAAAACTTGCCCCAAAACCAAAACTTTCCCCCCGTTCGTTAAGACCAATATAGATGTTATCATCTGTTTAATTTGGTATCGAAATTTTAATCTAATATGTCTAGTATTAAATTGTTTATAAAAAAAAATGCTTTGAAAGAAAATATTATAAGGTTTTAAAAAGTGATATATAAAGTACAATTGTGAAATCTAAATTAGCCTTACCTGAATTTGTTGTTTCAAAGATTTTTTTGACTTTTGAATAAGAATCTAGATAGTCCATAGATAACTCTGCCTTTTGGTTTTAGTAATCTATCACTTAAAATCTTAGTTAGGGTAATTTGATTGGTGAGAAGGTAAAGAGAATAGAGATAGGTTGATAATTATTTATTTGAAAAGAATTGAAAAGAGAATTTACCTCTATACCCTTTTTTACATTTTGATTAACTTTTTTGATTTCACAAAACACGACTAAATAGTACCAGCTTTTGAATATAAGTAATCCACAATTGTCGCAGACAATGTGGATTTTTAAGTGAATTTAGTGGAAAAATGGATACCACATGTTAGACAAAACAATAAATTCCGCTAAAACCTAATAAATAAAATACTGTATATATAGCAAATAGTTTATAAATCCTAAATAAATACTATATCCTAAAATAAAATACTAAAATAAGCAAAATAGAAGATATATATGTGAAAGTATATAATAGTTTTTATACCCTTTTTCTAGTGCAAGTATGCAACTTTTTTATTTCTCGAGCAACAGAGTTGAATTTGGTGTCTACCCCTATGTTTAGAGGGTCTGCAAATCGATTCATGGTTATTCCGAGGGATCGGAGCAGCCTTATGCTTTTGCACGGTACTTTTTGCGGTGCTCATGTAATAATTTTTGTTTTTTATAGGTTTTCTAGTTAAGGTATCCTCTCCAAACTGGCCACTGTGGTTGGTGAAGGTGCTGCCTGCCTGGACCCGAGGTTTCCCGCCGTCACTTCCAAGGAGGGGAGGGGGTCTGAGCCCCAAAAACCAGGAAAAGAACTTAGAAGATTGAAATTTGGTAAGTGAATAGAAGAGAACGACTGAAATAGAGTAATGAGTTTACATTTAGTGGTGGAGCATGAGCCGGAGCTGGAGCTGGAGCTGAGGACGGAGCCAGACGGGAATTCTGGCGCCAGCTGCATATTGAGTCAAATTGATGTGTGTTCTATATATGTTTCAAAGGACATAGATTCCGATTTTGAGGGTTTCAGTAACCTCCAAAACCAAAATGAGTTTGAGGACCCCCTTGAGGGGGACTCAGCTGAAAAAGAAGAAAAGCACAGAGTGCAAGACAGAGAAGAAGAAGGAAGAAGAAGAAGGAAGAAGAAGAAGAGAAGAAGAAGAAGAAGAAGAAGAAGAAGAAGAAAAGAAGAAGAAGAAGAAGAAGAAAGAAGAAGAAGAAGAAAGAAGAAGAAGAATGAGATAGAAAGAGCGGTCTCGATTTTGCTATTTTGACGCTTCGCTTTCTGAGTAGATGAAGAAGAGAAGAAGAAGAAGAAGAAGAAGAGCATGAACAAGGACAAGAAGAAGAAGAAGAAGAAGAAGAAGAAGAAGAAGAAGAAGAAGAAGAAGAAGAAGAAGAAGAAGAAGAAGAAGAAGAAGAAGAAGAAGAAGAAGAAGAAGAAGAGAAGAAGAAGAAGAAGGTCTCATATGACGGAGCAAATGAGCCTGAGTCGGAGCCAGTGCTGGAGCAGGAGTTAGAAGAAAAGCACAGAGTGCGTTACTGAGAGAAAAAATGAAGGAAGGAAAAGAAGAAGTCTCTCTTGTGTCGGAGCAAATGAGTCAATGGAGGTATCATTACAGGCACCGGTGTGGTTCCAAGTTAGTAAACATGTACTTAGCACCAAAATATTGATGTCCTAATATATGTTTTCAGTGATGTAGACCATGAATAACATAGTTTCAATACGCTCAAAGGTGTTTATGGACTCCACTTGAGATGGGGCCAAACCCTTTAAATGGGCTTTGCCTTTAAAATGAAAAAGGCATCTGAGACTCCCACGATTTCTTCAAATCGGGTCCGTCGTTTTACACGAGTTCAGGACTTAGGTGTCGCCAATGTTCCACCTCTGCATTCTCATGACTGAGTGGCTGTTTGAATGTCTGTAGCAGTTTTCTCTGGATTGTTTAACAAGGGCTTACCAACTCATGAACGCTTTGGTACTAGTTCCTCTACTTGCGCGGATATCTCCTTCTGTCCCATTTCCATTATATACACTTATCAATTGGAGATCATCTTTACTCTGTGAGAGTGACCCTTATCTAATTTTTGCCACATCCCTTCGCAGCCCTCGTACTCAACATAGAGATATGACCGCGCAGACCGGACTTTGTTCTGGCAGGCTACGGAAATGCCTTTCCTCCCAGAGTTTGGCACCTTTCCGACGTCTGTTCCGGTTTTCAAGTTTTTCCAGACCACTATTCTAGGAGCTGCTGAGACTAGTATTCCTCGCTCACAGCAGTGCCATCGTTCTGCTACGCCGTGGTGGTCTTGGGAGTGTGCGCAGGCCAATCGAGAAAAACGAAAACTTTATAGATCCTACAAACTGTTACCATCTCAGTCAAATCTGATCTTATTTAAGGCAGTTGCTGCTCGATCTGATCGCATTAACGAAGGACCAAGAGGCAATGCTTTCGTACTTACATCTCTACCGTAGACTCAAACACTCATTTGCCTTCCATTTAAAAGGTTGTTCGGAAAATCTCCCGCAAGCATCACATTGATCGTTCTTAAACACTGCCCGAACGTGTCGGACGTGGTCAGCGCACCGAGTGCGGTTGCAGACGAATTGGGGTACCACTTTGCGACTTGCTCCAGTGAGTCTAGATACAAGGAACCATTCCGTTCTGATCGCCTGTCGATACGTCATCCGAGCTTCCCAACCCCCCCCCCCTCTCTGGCGATGATCCTCCTTATAACTACCTTTTTTACGGAGGCGTAATTCCCAGCGGCCATCGAGGCGCGCAAGGATGGAGCGGCCGGGGCCGGATGGCGTCCACTTCACAGATTTATACCCCCTCCACCCGTCCGACCTCCAGGCTTCTCTTCTCACCTTGGACAACCAGCATTTGGTGGAGCATATTTTTTCAACCCGTTTTTGGCAACAGGTCCCCTCGTTCCCATTCCTAAACCGGGGAAACTAACCGAATTTGACGACTAAAACCAACCTATTACAATAACATGCCACACATGCAAATTGATAAAAAAAATGGTTGCTTACAACCTTCTCCGGACTTTGGAAAAAAATCGGGTATTCTCTCTTCTCCAGTTTTTAGGAAGCACCGCATAATGCTCGACCCACTTCTTAGGTTAGATCATACATTCGAGAAGCCTTTTCAAACAAAAGTTTTTGGCGATTTTCTTTGAACCGTTAGAAGGTAGTGCCTCCACATGGAGATTAGGGGTCGCTCCAAAAATCTTCATTCCCTGGGCTTTGCGGGTCCAGCTCCCTTTTCTTCAGGAATCTATGACCATCAGATCTTTCAGGATACTGTGCAACTATAGTATTCTCTATTTTCTTCATGGAAGAGGCGATGCCATAAAACAGGGTAGTGCCCTCCATGTGTGATCCTCTTCGCACTGTTTCAATGATGGTGCTGTCCAATACCTCCTCCCCAGTCTATGCTCCCTTTATGTGGATGACCTGGCAATTCACTGAAGCCAGGCTCTCATACATGGTGTGCCATCTGCAACTGACCATTGATAAACTGTCCACTTGGTGCGATGCAATGGGCTTTTTGTTTTCCACGTAAAATATGAAGGCTGTTTTTTTTTTCGCCGGATAAACCGACGGGGTGGCTAGGAAGAGCGTTCCCCATCGTTGGTTTTTTACGGGTCCCCCGTTACATTCGAACCGCAGGGTAGGTTTTTGAGCATGATTTTTAATGTTATACTGCCCTATCTTAAACAAATCCAGCAACTGAAAGCCGGCTGCCACCGACCACTTCATCTTCTTCGTCACTTAACTTCTATCACCTGGAGCGCTGGCAAAAGGATTCAGCTCTGGCTTTATATCGCCTTTGTGAGATCAAGGTTGGACTACGGATATGCCATATGTGGTAAGATATTTTGTTCTTACTCACGCCTCATAGATCCCGTCCAAAACTCACCTACACAATCAGTTCTGATTTCCATCTTTGATATGGTAGCATTTCTCCCGCAATTTTGGCCATTTGCATCAGCGGTGACTGATGTATTTGACCGGATTCCACTTCGAGCTGTTTTGCCTTTGGCGTATGATCATTATACCGTTCCATGGTCACATCCCACCCACCCCCCAGGTATGCATAAAGATGTGGTCATTGTCTAAGTTTGACCACCCTTCCTTCCTCAATGCCATCTTCTCTTCCCATAGCTATTTTTACAGATTGCTCCAAGACCAACGAAGGTGTGGGAGCATCAACTGTATTTCCTGATAGCACTGTCCCATACTCTGTCTGATTGCTCCTCTATTTTTACGGCAGAGCTGGTGGCACTGCTTCTTTTTCAAATTTCTAGGCTTTCCATTCCTGACGGAACTGACCACTTCACCATCTTTAAAGACTGTCAAAGCGTGCTTCTCACAATTCAACATCGGTTCCCAAGTCCCTTGGCTTCCATCATATAACGTTTCTTATGCAGACTCCATCCTCGTCGAAAAGTTTTGAAGTTTTGTTGGGTTACCTCTCCAGTGGGGGTTGCAGGTAATGAGCGTGCTGATGAGGCAGCAGTTCAGGCGGCGGCCTCTCGTAAATCCTTTAATGCGTACCTCCCTCGAGAACTCCGTATGGGACATCTTCCAGCAACCGACTACTAGGCCCCATTAAGAATGGCTTCAGGTCCTGCTGGCAAGCTTGTTAAGAGTGAGGATCTGCGGGGTGCTAAACTCTGCTTGGTGAAGCTCCTCGTGAATAGTTCGTCACCCCCGATTCGACTGTGCCGACAACGAGAGGTGACACTGACACGACTTGGAATCGGCCACACTCATTTAACACATGGAAACCTCATGTTTTGGGACCCTCCCTTCTCTTGTCCCTTTTGCCTGTCCACCTTCTCCTGATTGACTGTCCCGATTTGACATCAACACGCCGTAGGTACTTTCCTGCTATCGCCTCCACTCCCTATAGTAATTGACTTTCCTCCATTCTTGCTGAATCTCCGCTTTTCGTTCAGACGTGCTTTTTGCGTTCTTACGAGAACTGAATTTACTTCATCAGCTGTAATTAGTTTCCACTGAAGCTCCATTTTGCCATGTCTAAGTTCAGACCCTAGCGTTAATTTCACTAGTATAGCCGCTTCACAGTGAGCATTGTCTGCCCCCGTTTACAGGAGCTAACAAAAAAAATTTTTTTTTAAATTTAATTTAATTCGGAAATTTTAAAATGTTTGAAACCGTGTCTACTGTCTGCACAAAACCACCGACTCATTTTTTTTTTCATTATTTAAATTTCATCTATATGTTTTCCAATCAATGACTAATTCCCTAGCCAATTTTTTTTTTTTAATTTGGGGAATCAAGAGAGAGCAAAATTTTTATCAAAAAGGAGTATTATCTAAAAACGTCTTCAAACAACGATGCATCTTAATACTTTTTTAGTTTGATCAAACAATAACAGAAGTATGATGTTTGGGAATATTATTGCTCAAGTTCGAATAAAAAAATATCTAGAACTGAAAATTAGTTTCACTCAATCACGAAGTTTTTTTTAATAACACTTTAGTTTATTATTTATTAGTTATTACCAAGTAATTAGTTTGTGAATACAAGGGATTAAATTAAAATTCAATTGAATCAGCGGTATTTTCACTTATGCATTTATTTATATTTTTTAAGTTTTAACTAATTAAATTTAAATTTTATTTGCAGGGCTCTTCTGTTTTTTTTTCAGAACGATGAAAGCACAAATATTCAGTAAAAAGTCATTCCAATATCTGCTGAGAGAAATTACCTTATAACCTTTATCCGTCTCTAAGCATCCTTAGGCTAGATTACAGTGGATGAGTATTGACCAATTTCATTTTATTTTATATTAACTTCTGTGTGGAGTTTTGGAGCTTCACACTATTAGAAGACTATTATATATATATAATATATATATATATATATATATATATATATATATATATATATATATATATATATATATATATATATATATATATATATATAATATATATATATATATATATATATATATATAGTATAGAAGTATAGCATTGAAGTTGTTGTAGTACAAATAAATAGTTAATTAAGAAGGTTGTTTGATAGTCTGCTACAAGCTAGCCGGCCATCTTAAAAAAAAAAAAAAAAAAAAGAAAAAAAATGAACAACTTAAAGATTTCCGATTTAGTAAAGAACTTTAATGGAGAAGAAGATATTGATGAGTGGATTATAAAGTTTAACCTAATAAAAGATTTGAATAATATTAAAAATGAAGAAAAAATTCTGCCTATGTTTTTAGAAGGAAAGGCATTGACAGTATATACTCAACTAAATGAAGATGCAAAGAAAAGCGGTAACGTTATAAAGCAGAAACTAAGAGAAGCCTTCGGGGAGGATCCATTCAATGCTTACTCAAGATTAATTAACAAAAAGTGGAGAGGAGAATCAGCAGATGTATTTATGATGGAGATACAAAAAATTGCAAAAACAATAGGGATTAAAGATGATTTAATGATTAAGCATGCGTTTATAAATGGAATGCCGGAATATATATGCAAGGAATTAAGGAAATTAAGAGACATTAAGGAAATAGAAATTGAAAAATTAATCGAACAAACAAGAGTATTGATTGGATTAAATGAGTACAAATGTTTGAGCAATAGATCAGGAATAAATAATGATCTAGTTAGAAATAATGATAAGGGATATTATCATTATCAAGAGGAGAGAAAATTTAGAAATTTTAATGACGAATATTATAGAGATAGATACAATAAATTTAGAGAAAATTGGAATTGGAATAAAAAAGAATGTAGGACATGCGGAAGATTAGGTCACGTCTCAAGAGATTGTTGGAAGGGTAATTCTAAAAAGTGGGAAAATAATAAAAATATTCAGGGAAACGAAGAAGATGGAGCTTATTTGCCGGAGGTAGCTTCATCAAGAAACTGAATATAGAATCCGGTGAATTACCTGTAATTAAGGTGTTAATAAACGGTAAAGAATGTAACGCACTTATTGATACAGGGTGCAATAAATCTCTTATTAGTAAAAAGATTGGAGGAGTTGGATTAGGAGATGTATGCGTGAAGGGGTTCGATGGTAAAATAATTAACACGATGGGGAGAAAAAAATATAATATTTTGTTGAACAACAAGGAAATTGAAACTGAAATGTTAATATTAAACGAAATTATAGAGGATATTGATGTTATTCTAGGAATGGATATATTAACAAAATTTGGAGAAATTATTATAGGAAAAGATGGTTTGAAATTCGTAGAAAATAAATGTGGTTTGCTAAGTGTTGATAATAATAAAGAACTAGTAGAAAAAAATGATGATATTATTATTGACGATAAAGACTTTGTGGGGTGGTTTAACGGCGATTTCTGGACAGTAAAATGGAAATGGAAAGACAAAGAACCTAAATTAACAAATAGAGTTAGTTGTTATCAAAACACTATAAAAGAAGGAATGAAGGAGAAGTTTGATGAAGAAATAATTGAATGGATAAAAGATGGAATTTTGGTACCATATAATGGAAAGGTGAATGGAATAATACCTTTAATGGCCGTGAATCAGGAAATAAAAAATAAGGTAAGGCCAGTGATGGATTTTAGGGAAATGAATAATTATACGGAATGTCATACTGGTGATGGGGTAAATATATGTGATGAAACGTTGAGGGAATGGAGGAAAATAAAAGGGAAAACAAAACTAGTAGACTTGAAGGCAGCATATTTACAAGTGAGGATCGATAAGAGTTTATGGAATTATCAGGTTGTGAAATTCAGAGGAAAATATTATGCTTTGACTAGAATGGGATTTGGTTTGAATTCGGCACCAAGAATTATGAATAGGATTTTAAAAGAAGTGTTAAAAATGGATAGTAAGATAGAAAAGGGGACAAGTAATTATATAGATGATATTATTGTTAATGAATCAATTGTGAGTGCGGCGGAGGTAGTAAATCATCTAAAGAGGTTTGGGTTAGTAGCGAAAAGTCCTGAATCTGTAGAAAATGGTCGAGTGTTAGGATTGAAAATAATAAAAGGAAAAAAGGGCAATTTAGAATTCAGAAGAGGTAATAAAATTCCGAATATCAAAGAAGGGGATAATGTAAAAAAAAAAGGAATTGTTTTCGATATGCGGTAGTATCGTAGGTCACTACCCTGTTGCGGGATGGGCAAGATTAGCTTGTAGCTATGTGAAAAGAATATCTCAAACGGAGAATTGGAATGAAAATATCGATGAGAATGTGCTGAAAATGATAAAAAGTATTATTGAAGAAATAAATAAAGACGATCCAGTGAAGGGATATTGGAATATTGACGATTCTAAAAAAGGAACAGTATGGTGTGATGCGAGTAATGTGGGTATGGGCATCATCTTGGAAATAAATGGAAAAATTGTGGAAGACGGGGCTTGGTTAAGGAAAAAAGGAGATTATTCACACATTAATGTTGCAGAGTTAGAGGCAGTGATAAAGGGAATTAATTTAGCGATAAAATGGGACTTAACGGATATTGAAGTAAAATCGGATTCTGCTACTGTGATTAATTGGATCAGAACAACAATAAGTGGTAAAGAAAGAATAAAAACTAAGGGAGCAGCAGAAATATTAATAAAAAGAAGATTGGCAACCATAAAACAGTTGATCGAAGAATTAGGTATTAATTTGAAATTAGAATTTGTGCCTTCGGAAAAAAATAAAGCGGATAGTATCTCGAGAATAAAGAGAAAATGGCTTATCGGAGAGGAAAATAAGCTGATAAATAATAATGTTTGTCTATTATCATTTGAGGAATTAAAAGAACTTCATAATAGACACCATCAAGGTATTGAGAAAACTTTGTTTTTAGCTAGGATGGTAGACAAAGATGTAAGGCGGAGAGATGTGAAAAAATGTGTAAGAGAATGTATTCAATGTCAATCAATTGACCCAATAAATTACGATAGAGTTGAGAAAGGTAGTTTAGATAAAGAAGAAAATTGGTCTAGGGTTGCGATAGATATAACTCATTTTAAGGGGAAAATATTTTTGTCAATGGTTGATTGTGGCCCAAGTAGGTTTTGTATTTGGAAGGAATTGATTTCAGAGTCAGGGCAAGAAATTAAAAGAAAAATAGAAGAGGTGATTTTAGAAAGGGGGAGAGTTGATGAGCTATTAATGGACAACGGTACGCAGTTTAGGAGTGAAAAAGTGGATGAATTTTGTAGAAAATGGGGGATAAAAAAGGTGTTTAGAGCGGCATATAGACCGGAAGGAAATGGTATAGTCGAAAGAAATCACCGTACGATAAAAAGGATTGCGGAAAAAGCGAATATATCTGCTTTAGAAGCTGTATTTTGGTACAATATATCACCAAAAGATGGTTTAAAGGAAGAGTCTATACCGTATAAAGGGATTTTTAATTATGATTGGAAATATCAGATTGCTGATGAGGATAAAAAAACTATTGTGGGTGAGGATATAGAATCAAAGTATAAAGTAGGGGAGGAAGTGTGGGTTAAGCCAGGAAAGAGTATCTGTACATCAAAATGGAATAAGGGATACGTAACGAAGGTGAATTCTAAATGGAATATCGATGTCGACGGGATGGCGAGGAATGTTTTGGACGTGAGAAAGGTGGTTTTACCCAATGAAGAAGTTGGTAATTATGAGCCGAAAGGTGAAAGAACAAGGAGAGATACTAATTTTTTAAGGTATAATCTACTAGGGGGAGAAAATTGATCTTTAAGATCAGGGGCGGGGTGGTGTGGAGTTTTTGGAGCTTCCACAAACTATTAGAAGACTATATATATAAAGAGTATAGCATTGAAGTTGTTTGTAGTACTAAATAAATAGTTAATTAAGAAGGTTGTTTGATAGTCTTGCTTACAACTTCTCTAGCGAAGTTTCAAATTTTTAAAGGAGAAAACCTTTGATTAGACCATCGAACGGAATCTCGTCCTCAACAGATGTCATTCAACGATAGTGATTTTTCTTCAAACAACATCTACTATATAGAAATGAATTTGTAACTTTTTTAGAAAATCCCATTGAAATGTAAAAAAACATATCCGAAAATACCCTCGAACTCACGGACTGAAAAGAAAAAAAAAAAAAAAGAAAAAATACTGATAGAATGCGAGTTGGTGGTCTAAAACCACGCATCACGGCAACAGCTAAGCCTTAAATATCTTTTTTGATAATAATAATCCAATTTTTTCTCTTATTAATCCACAATTTGGTTCCAACTAAGTTACAACATGGCTTCGGGCCTTTTCGTTTTTCCCACTATGTTGTTTGCTTCCAATTCCAACAATGGATTACAACATGCTTACCATAACATGTGTCTTTTTAAATTGAATTTCTGATTAACATTCAATAGCTGCACGAGAACATTTAAATTAAACTTTATAATTTTGGATGCGTCAGGCATGTGTTCTTTTAGGTTCCCTTTCCGTTTGCACTCATATGGCCGCACTCAGGACATTTAAATAAATTTTATATTTTGATGCTTTAGCATGTTTGCTTTATTTTTAAGTTTCCTTTCTCAATTACAACTCATAGCCACCACCTCTCAGAGCATTTAAATATATTTTATTTTCATGACTAAGGAAATGTGTAATCTCTTAAGCTTAACTTTTAATTGATTAAAACTCTCATTTGGCTACAATAACTCAGACAACTAAATAATTTATTTTTTTTGATGAGTAGGGCCATGTGTTTTTTTTTTTTTTTAAAGTTTCCCCTTAAATATTTTTTATATAATCTGTATCAACATTAGAAACATTTAAATAATTTTTATTTGATGCCAAAAGCATGTGCCTTTTTAAGTGTGTTTTCCAATTACATTCATAGCTGTCACATGACAACCACTCAGAGCATATTTAAATATTTTATATTTTGGATGAATCAGCATGTGCTATTTCCTAAGTTTTCTTTTTTTGAATAAAATAAATACGGGAAATAAAAACACATTTAATTATTTACATTTTATACGTAAGCATGTGTGTTATTAAGTGTCCTTTCTTACTCCTCCCACTAATAGTCACACTCAGAACATTTAATTAATTTTTATATTTTGATGTGTAAGCATGTGTCTTTTTTAAGTGACATTTTCTCCAATTACAACTCATAGTCCCCACCTACAGGAGCATTTAAAATATTTTATATTTTGATGGTAAGCGCATGTGCATTCTTAAGTTTCCTTTCCGATTAACACTCATAGTCAACTACTTCCAGAAACATTTAAATAATTTATATTTTGAAGTGCTTAAGCATGTGTCTTTTTAAGGCTTCCTTTCTTCGATTACATTACTCGAGGAGAAATACAGATTTAGATCGTTTTAAATAATTTAAATATTGCTGTTGGTTAGTAGATGGGCTTAAGAGTTTGCTTACGATTGCTTTCAATAATTATCAATGGGAACATTTAACTATTTTTTTATGGCAATTCAAGATGACTTCAACTTCTTCCATTACTTTAAAATTTAAATTACAATATTTGCAACAGGGTTTTTTTTTCTTTTTTTTTATAACAATTTCTTTTTGTTATTCACTTTTTTTTTTCCAAACGCATTTTTGAACATTTTGGCGTAACCTTTTTGAAGATATGTTGCTTTTTTCATAACCACCTTTGGAACCTTTTTCCTCCCTTGCCTAGCGACGAAACATGGGAGTCTGTTCATTATTATATTGTGAGAATTGAATAATTATAAAACAAACATTTTTTTTATTTATTTTTTTTTTTATATTATTTTTTTTATATTTTTTTTTTATTTAAAGTTTCGATATAAAATTTCACCATTTCCCCAAGACTGATTGTCAATTGGTGTCAACATTTTCACTTAATTTACAATCTGATTCACAACAAAATTTCATAAAATTCCAAAAAAGCGCACTAATAAATAAATAAATAAATAAATGAATAAATAAATAAATATATATATATATATATATATATATATATATATATATATATATATATTATATATATATATATATAATTTATATATTATATATATATATAATATATTATATATATATATATATATATATATTATAATATATATATATATTATAATATATATTATATATATATAATATATATTATATATTATATATATATATATATATATATATATATATATATTTTAATATTGAATTTGTATATGAAACGTAAAGCAAAAAAATATTCCTTCTCATATACAAAATGTTGTTAAAAATATTCTGTTATATATTTTTTAAATAAATTTCGATCACTACTAATTATCAAAAATATTTGACAAAGTTTCAATAAACAATGTTGACTGTAATTGAAATTATAATTTAAGTATATTTTATTCAATACTATAATTATAATTAAATGATAGTTTATTTATGATGATTATTAACAAATTTCAAAATTAAGATCAGACCAAAAATTTTGATAAGTATGACTATATAATGTTAATAATGACGAATATCGAATAAGTATGACTATATAATGTTAATAATGACGAATATCGAATTTAATGTTATTAATAATGAATATCGAATTTAATTTTGCAAAGCTTTTCTATTATTATATTCGAATTCTATATTTATTAATTAATGTTTGTTATTTATTAATTAATACCATAATTAATTAATGTAATTTCAAAATTTCTTCAAAGCTTGAAGTTGATAAAAAAACAACATCAAGCTATGAAAGAAATTAAATTTAAACTAATCATGCTAAAGAAAGAAAAAAAAATAATAATAATAATAATAATAATAATAATAATAATAATAATAATAATAATAATAATAATAATAATTAGTTTTCTGTTCTCTTATATGTTTCTAACTTGGGTTAAAAAATAAGTAAAAGAATCAACATACATCTACATGTTTAGCACTTGACTTTTCTGCAATCATCTTCAGATCATCAGATCTTATGATTTCCAAGTTGACAGGCTCTTCATCAAGCCCAAATTGAGCATTTGATTCCTCCATTTCTGACTTTATTGATGCCTTTTGGTTTAATTCTTCATTTCTAATGTTATCTGGTAAATCAAAGTTTGTTTCGTTGTTGGGAAAGATCTGAAATTAAATAAAAAGATGTAAGTAAGACTAAAGGGATGTAATACAACCAAATATCAAGCCAAATTGTGCTAAAGATCCATGAAAGGAGGCAATCTCATTTGAAGATCAATCAACTATCAAAAAAAAAAAAAATTTCAATCAATAGGAAGAACGTTGAGATGGGTTTGGAGCGTCAGTCACCACCACCACCACCACCACCACCTTCCTGCCATTCACAACTTTCCTACTACACTGCATCATCCATTCCCATTTCATCCAACATATATCCTAAATATTTAAACTCAGACACTTGTTCCAACTGCTCACCATCTAACATAACTTCACACAAAAGACTGTCCTCACTCAAAACCATAACCTTACTCTTATCTACGTTTACTTTCAAACCCCTCCTTTTACAAACCCTACTAAATCTCTCTACCAATCCTCTTAAACTCTTCAGATTCACCACACAAAACCAAATCATCCTCATATAATAGGTGGAACACCCTCCACTCTCTTCCATTCTCCATCATTCTAACACCATCTCCTGACACCCCATCTCTAATTCTTTCATAACCCCATCCAATACAAACATTGACGCATAACCAGAAAGACAACACATCCCTCGCTTTCACTGCTATTAATATTAAACCAATCACTTTCGACACCATTTATTCTTACACATGCTTCACTAATATCATACATACTTTTGATTCCATTCAGAAGCCTACCACCAACACCATACATCACTAACACCTGCCATAGAGCTTCCCTATTAATCCTATCATACGCCTGTTTACAAATCCATCAAACCTAAATACAATTTATTCTTCTTCCTCATTTTCTCAATCATTTGTTTCAATGTAAAGATTTGATCCACACATCCTCTACCACTCCTAAACGCACCTTATTCTTTACCAATCAGTCCTTAAGTCACTTGACGCACTCTTTCCACCAAGATACCAGGATATATCTTCCCTACAACACTCAATAAACTAATTCCCCTTTAATTCCTACAGTTCCCCCTATTTCCCTTAGTGCCCTTACCCTTATATAAAGGTACTATTACTGCTCTGCTTCAATCCCTCGGAACTATACCCTCCATAAACGCTTACACAACTTACAAATCCAATCAATCACCATCTCGCCTCCGTTCTTGATAATCTCACCAGTAATTTCAACTATACCTGCAGATTTACCATTCTTCAACTTTCACACTCTACCAATTACCTCCTCCCTACTAATGAACTAATCCCCAAAAACCTAATCCTTCTTGCACCATCAAACCCACACACATTCACTATCACTTCTTCATTACTGAAAATCTTATACAAATTTTTTAAGTGTTCCTTCCACACTTCCTTCACATCCATTTCACCAGTTACGAAAGCACCATCCCTATTCATTATTCTAAACATATTCCCTTTTTTATTCTCATTCTTAACCTTTTGCGCTCCCTTCCAGAAGAGCTTCCTATTTATTCCCTTGTAAGTCCCCATTCATCCTCCTTCTAAACTGTTCATTTACCTTTTTTTTCCTCCTACGTATGCACCTTTTAGTATTTCTTTTTTCCTCCTTATATAATTCTAAACATCTTTCTTTTGAAACTTCATCATTGGCTTTTAGTACGTTCAACCAAGCTTATTTTTTACTTTTAACCACTTGCATCACCTCTTCACTCCACCACTCACTGCTAACATTCTTACTTCTACTTAGACATTCCACATACTCTCCTTTTGCACTGTCTAACAACTCTTCCTTCATTTGCTCCCAGATTTGCTCAGTTTCAACTTGTTCACATTCAACCGATTTACTTGCGAGCGCTCTTTAATCCTTATCCTTATTACCTTGTTCACCTAACTTTTCACTCTTAATTCTACCCACTTTCTTTCTTATTACCTTCCTCTCCCTCCAAGCCCACACCTACTTAATTTTACATAAAACAAAATAATGTGTAATCCCATTCCTAACCCCCTCATCGATTTAACATACATCCAACTCAACTTCAACATCTCCTTCTTCACCAACACAAAATCAATCATACTTTTTCACTTCGGATACCATCTCTACCTACACCAACCTTATCTAGTATATTTATGAATACTCTTGTTTAAAGAAATTATTTACACACATACACCTCTCCTCACAGAAATCAATCACGCTTACCATCTCATTTTCTCCCGTCACCCCAAGCCACCTGTTAACTCATCCCTTTTTTGGTCACTAATATCCAACCATTTAGCGTGCACCAACACAATCAATCTTGAAGCTCCTACTCTCACCCCATCCAAAACAATATCAGATTATCTTAGAAAATCGCCACTCTCTTCGACATTACCTTCAGATGGACTATATGTCACAACCACACATACACTTGACCTTTTTAAACAAAATTATCTATATATATATATATATATATATATATATATATATATATATATATATATACTATATATATATATATATATAATATATATATATATATATATATATATATATATATATACAAAAAAAACTGAATAGTTAAGTAGAAGAACATGACATAAGATGAAAGGAACCCCTCCCCCCACATACTCTTAAGTGCGAGCCCAATACAGCCAAAAATCCCCCCTAGATCTTCACATCACCGTGACAGACCCCCACAGTGGTATCTCATCAAATTCAGGGTTCATCTATGCCAGGCCCACAACCATATCATTTACTCCTATTATGCACCATTTCTCCTTTTTCCAGTCGTGTTCATACTTTTGCCTATGAATATCGACCAACAAACTTTTAAAGAATCAGTGATCGACACTTGCTGAGAAATATTTTAAGTACGGTATACATTCTTAGGTAGGAACTACGTATCCATAGGTCGGGGTAAATAATTTACCAAGGTCAGTCTCTACAAATCAAACTACATTACGAGCATACGATTTTTACTACAGAATAGAAAATACAATAGAAAATACAAAATGGAGTAAGGAAAAAAATTATTGTCAGGATGACGAGGCATGGCATTGGTGATCCTCTGCATATTTTGCAAAAGATGCAAACTTATTGCTAAACGCAAGCACGACATTTTCTTCAGATTCGCCAAACAAAAACAAGTCATCTGCGTCCAATAAGCAGTGCCCCTTACACTCTCTTCCATCCTCCATCAGTCAGTCTATCCCCTTCACCTGCTACTCCAACCTTTAGTTCTTTCATTACCCCATCCATAGTTATAAATTAAATAGGAAGAGCTAATGTAGTTTGAAGATGAGACAAACATGCAAACAGCAATTGCTAAAGGCAGTGTCCATCTGAAGAATAGCATCAGAACAAACGAGTAACTGGTACACAGATAATAGATTCTTAATCAACACTGACAATAGTTGGTAATTGGTACACACACACACACAAACACACACACACACGTCAAAATATTATATACATAAATTTACTTAAGGTATTTCCTCCTCAGAACTTTCTAATTATTTGATCAATCTTAATATTACAAAATGGATATTAATAAACTGATTCCATTTGTTCACAAAACTTCAAAGTGTTTCAGATCAACATTAACACAAAAATAATAATAATAATAATAATAATAATAATAATAATAATAATAATAATAATAATAGTTTTCTGTTCTCTTAATATGTTTTTAACTTGAGTAAAAAAAATAACAAAAGAATCAACATACATCTACATGTTTAGCACTTGACATCTCTGCAATCATCTTCGGATTATCAGATTTTATGAATTCCATGTCAACAAGCCCTTCATTAACCCAAATTTTAACATTTGATTCCTCCATTTCTGACTTTATTGATGCCTTTTGGTCTAATTCTTCATTTTTAATGTTATCTGGTGAAGCAAAGTTTGCTTCATTGTTGGGAAAAATCTGAAATTAAATAAAAAGATGTAGCTAAGTCTAAAGGGATGTAATACAACCAAATAATAGCAAATATCAAGCCAAATTGTGCTAAAGATCCATGAAAAGAGACAATCACATTTGAAGTTCAATCAACACTGTCAAAAAAAAAAAAAAAAAAAAAAAAAAAAAAAAAAAAAAAAAAAAAAAATCCAATCAATAAGAAGGAGATTGAGATATTTTGAAGACGACAATCAGGTTTCTAGGACAAATATTTTTATTTAGAGATGAATACAAATGAAATGTTTGCATGATTATCACCAAATTTTTGAATATTATGAAAATACAAAATATCTCTCATGCAATATTTTAAATTACAGTTTAAATTATAATGCCCATACTTTCAGATAGTTTTATTACAATTACCCAGAAGTGCCTTTAGAATCATGTGATGTCGATGTTGAAAACTAGTTAGTTAAATGCAATTTATTTTATGTTTAACTATTTCATCAGCAAAGAAATTGTGTGTTTGTTTACAGCAATAACTATTATTATAATTATTATTATTATTATTATTATTATTATTATTATTATTATTATTATTAGGTTTGATGGATTTGCAACAAGCATATAATAGGATTAATAGGGAAGCTCTATGGCAGGTGTTAGTGATATATGGTCTTGGTGGTAGGCTCTGAATGGGATCAAAAGTATGTATGACGATAGTTGAAAGAGTGTGTAAGAATAAATAAAGTTGAAAGTGATTGGTTTAATATTAATAGCGGAAGTGAGGCAGGGATGTGCTATGTCTCCTTGGTTATTCAATTTGTATACAGATGGGATTATGAAAGAATTAGAGGTGGGGTGGCAGGAGATGGTGTTTGAATGATGGAGAATGGAAAAGAGTGGAGGGTGCCTTACTTATTATAGGCGGATGATTTGGTTTTGTGTGGCGAATTTGAAGAAAGTTTGAGAGGATTAGTAGAGAGGTTTGGCAGGGTGTGTAAAAGGAGGGGTTTGAAAGTAAACATAGATAAGAGTAAGGTTATGGTTGTGCAGTGAGGACCAGTTCCTCAGTGTGAAATTATGTTAGATGGTGAGCAGCTGGAACAAGTGTATATGAATGGGGTTATGAAAGAATTAGAGATGGGGGTGGCAGGAAATGGTGTTAGAATGATGGAGAATGGAGATGAGTGGAGGGTGCCCTACCTATTATATGCAGATGATTTGGTTCTTTGTGGCGAATCTGAAGAGAGTTTCGAGAGAATTGGTAGAGAGATTTGCAGGGTGTGTAAAAGGAGGGGTTTGAAAGTAAATGAAGATAGGAGTAAGGTTATGGTTATGAGTGAGGATATCCTTCAGTGTGAAGTTATGTTAGAGGTGAGCAGCTGGAACCAAGGCTGAGTTTTTATAAATATTTAGGGTATATGTTGGATGCAGAGTGTAACGAATGATGCAGAGTGTTATGTAGTTGGAAAGTTGTGAATGGCAGGAAGGTTGCTGGTGCAATTAAATCATTGGTAAATGTAAAAGGACTAAGTCTGGAGTGCGCTAGGGTCTTGCATGAGGGTATGTTGTTTCCCTGTGTTATTGATATAGTAGTGAGGACTAAAATCACTGCAAAAACAATATCTAGATCCACAATCAATTACTGGACACGGAACAAAAAGTGAAACGCTCAACAATACAACTATAACCACCAACAAGAAAAAAACAGCAAATTTTTTTACATAATGAACGAGAATAAATGAAAGATATGAACAAAAAATTTGCAAATTTGGAACTCTCATTATTAACTTTGTAAGCGCAAATTGTAAACACTATAGTGCCGTGAGCTGTGTTGGGAACTGACCGGCTGGGAGCACTGCAAGAAAAAGAAGTGGATTGATTCAGTAAAGGAATGTCTGCAGGAGAGAAATCGTGAGTTTGGCAGAGGCCGAGAAGAAAAGGTGCTGAAGCAACACCGAGAGAAATGCGGGGTTTTTGTGAGGGCGGTATGGTTGTGGCCACCTGGGCCAGGGCGATGAACCCTACACTGACGAGTTTTACCATAGTGAGGATCCGTCGCGGTCCCATGGAAAGCTCTAGGGTGGATATTCTGACTGCCGACAAGTTGCTTACTAATTAATCAGGATCCTTAGGAATGTGTGAGTAATTTTACTTTTAACACTTTTGTCAATTCTTTACTGCTTTTCTTTTCTGATGCATGTATGCACCTTACCCCCAGTCTTGGCGGAGAAAAGGTAGATGATTGCATGATTGATGAGTATACTATATATATATATATTATATATATATATAGTATATATAATATATATATATAATATATATATTATATATATATATATATACTATATATATATATATATATATATATATATATATATTATATATATATATATGAGTGAGGTTATGGTTGTGAGTGAGGACAGTCCTCGGTGTGAAGCTATGCTGCATGGTGAGCAACTGGAACAAGTGTCTGAGTTTAAATATTTAGAGATATTTGTTAGATGAAAAGGGAGCAGATGATGCAGTGTGTAATAGGAAAAGTTGAGAATGGTAGAAGGTGGCCAGCAGCAATTCAATCCTGCGTGGATGTAAAGGACTAAGTCTTCAGATGATGCTAGGGGTCTCCTAAACAACTGAGGGGCATGTTTTATGTGTTAAGTATAGTAGTTGAAACTATGGTCTGTAATAAGAGGTATAAATCTAAATTAGGTGTGAAAAGAATTAATAAAATGAAGAATGAATGCATCAGGGAATCATGTGGTGTGAAGATAGAGGTAAATGAGAGAATAAATGAAAGTACATCGAGATGGTTTGGCTATATAGAAAGGATGGATGACAGCTAGGTTGGCTTAAGCGGACTGTAAGTTGGTGAGTGTGCTGGAATCAGCCGGCTGGGAGACTGCTAAGAAAAAGTGGATTGAGTCAAGTAAAGGAATGCCTGGAGGAGAGGAATGCGAGTTTGGCAGAAGGTGCATAATAGGAGTGAATGCTGGGGTTTTGTCCGAGGGTGGGGTGGTTGTGGCCCACCGTTGACCCAAGGGATGAACCCCCACATTGTGGAGCAGATGCCGATAGTGAGGGTCAGTCGCAGTCCCATGAAGCTCTAGGGTGGATTTTTCTGACTGCTATGACTTCTCACAAAAAAAGTATAAATGGGGTGGTAAGGCTGGAACTTTCATCTCTCTT
>JABUQX010076477.1:17500-18687 GCA_015478945.1 Trachelipus rathkii
GAAATTACTGCAAAGTTACTTAGTTTTTATAAGTTTGAAGAAAGTGAAAGTGAAAGTGACAGCGAGTCAGTTAGTGTAAAAAGGAAAAAAAGAAAAATCAGTGGCTCTTCAAAAGGTGAAATTCTTAAAGAAATTGAATTTTTTTTTACCAGAAAAATCAATTTCTAATCTGGGAAAAAAAGAATTCCTTAATTGGTGGAAAGTGAACAAAGCTAAATTCCCAAACATAGCAGTACTAGCCCAAAAATTACTCTCCTTTCCAGTCTCCTCCATATATTCAGAGAAATTATTTTCATTTTCAGAAGCCAATTACTGGTGAACAGTTTTTCTTTTACTTCACCACAATTCAGCAATATTTTCAAAAGTGTTTAAAGAAAGTTAACTATATATATATATATATATATATATATATATATATATATATATATATATATATATATATATATATATATATATATACTATATATATATATATATATATATATATATATATATGCTACTATATATATAACTATGTATAACCATATATATATATATATATATATATATATAGCAATATATGCAAGAGCAACTATATATATATATATATAACTGTATACTTCTTTAAAAATATATATATATATATATATATATATATATATATATATATATATATATATATATATATATATATATATATATATAATTTTGGCAATTAAATTTGAATTTAATGTGAATATCTTATATTCCTATATTTTGAGGTATTTGAGTAAACTTTATTTAAATAATACTGAGGTATGTGATACACTGTATAAATAGGTACATACTACACAAGGCTACTATTATATTTTGTTAAAAGATGGGCTATGGGTTATATAAAATAAATCTCTTCCAACAAATTTTTTCTCAGAAGTAAATTAGTAATTCCGGTTCAGGCGGAATTTTGGGTCCCGACGGAACCGGAACCGAAAAAATGTCAAATTCCGGCCGGACCGGAATTCCGGTACACCTCTAGAAAAGGCCAATCTCTTCAGCCTCCTATTTTTCACTAACTCAACCCTAGATGATTCTGGCATATCTCTTTCTCCTCCTTCTCCTCTCAGGTATCCTATGTCCTTGCCTGTGATTACATTTGATCGGGTGCATAGGCCCCTGAAATCTATGAAGGATAGGAAGACAGGTGGCCCAGATAGCGCATTCCTCCCAAG
>JABUQX010076478.1:0-19730 GCA_015478945.1 Trachelipus rathkii
AAGTTTCGATTAGGGGAAAGTTATCTCATTCTCATTTGGTCGAGGTCGATTCACTAATTCAGCCGATAAAACAAAATTAAATGAGAATGAGATATAAGTTTCGGTTTCGCGTAAAGCTATCTCATTCTCATTCGTTCGAGGCCGATTCATTAATTCAGCCGATGGGTGGTCGATTTACTAATTAGGCCGAGGAAACAGAATTAAATGAGACAAGTTTCGATTCCGGGAAAAGCTATCTCATTCTCATTTGGTCGAGGTCGATTCACTAATTTTTTCTATTTTTGGACATATTTTAAAAGAATGTTATTTGAAATAAACTCATTTGTAAATTATAGTATATATATATATGGTATATTATATACAGGCATATATTTACAACCAACTAAATTTTAATGACTCAAAAATTACGTAAGTGTTTAAAAATGTCAACAGCTGCAGGCTTAATTAAATAGAGTAAACTCTGTATAACTTGTTTTTAGTTCAAATATAAATATGTTCCGAAAATCGTACATGCAACTGTCTCGACAGGGAAAATCTAAACGACGAAGATCTATGCAAGTCACCACTACAAAATTTACAAATGACAAAAACAGTCAATATAATCTAGGGAGCACAAGAACTCATGAAATTGCTGAAGTCGTATCACAAAGTGTTGAACATTATGAAAAACCTACATCACCATCTAAAGAAGTTGACCACCCATCTTCCCAAATACCTTCCTTGTTTTCAATAGAACCATTGTGTTTTGATGACATTTTAGAACAAACACATCTTTCTGATATATCTAAAAGTGATGGTGATGAGTTTTATTCAAAATCATTTGAATGTAACCCCTTGAAGAGAAATTTAAAAGATTGGGCTGTTGCATTCAATATTAGTCTTGTTGCTATGACTAGCTTGTTGACTATTTTGAAGTTGCATAAATGTTTTCAGAATTTGCCTTCAGAGATGCTAGGTCTTTGTATGGTACTCCACCTTGTATTTCTATGGTTTCTGTTGAGCCAGGTCATTATTCACATATAGGGTTAGAAAGAGTGTTAAGAAAGATTTGGAAGAATGTAAAAGAAAATATATCAAATATTCAGTTAGTTCTTAATATTGATGGTTTGCCTCTTTTCAAAAGCAGCTCCACTGACCTTTGGCCTATTTTAGGTATGGTAGCTAATGTTCCCTCTATAAAATCGGTTGTGTTTCCAATTGGTGTTTACTGTGGTAAGGGTAAACCAAAAAGTTGTGCTGTCTATGCTCTTATTTGTAGTAGGGAATTTGTTAATGGTTCTGTTGAAGGATAAAAATTTGAATGAGGCAGGGACTTAAGTATAGATGGCAATCTTTGTCTATATCAATTAAGATTTATTTGTGGATGGTCCGGCAAAATCATTTTTGTTTAAATATTAAAGGTCATGCAGGTTAATTCATGTAAACAAAGTGGTATACAACCAAGGAGATAGATGCATTAAGAAACAATGCGCGAGTGCATTTATTTGTGCCTAGTATAGCGGTATGGATGCACTGGTTCTGTCGAGTGTTGACTACAGTGAATTTCCTGGTCTTGAGTGCACGGAGATCTGATTTTTGAAGATTTCAGCATAGGTCTGGGTGTGTTGAGATTGTTACATTGCTTACGACAATTTGAGGACGTGACTTTTTGTTAGTTGAGGATGTTTGTTCCCTCTTGAGCTATAAGCACTTTAGTTTGTCTTGGGTGTTCGTCTAGTTCTTCTCTCTATTTTTTATGGATTGTTTGGGGGGCGAGTTCGTCTCTAAAAGTTTTGCCGTAAACGTCGAATTGTCATCAACAATGTATCTACTGAGGCTAATTTTGTATAAAAAGATAGTATGCCTATGGGAGGTGTCGAATTTAGGTGTGTTGTGATAGCGTCATCAGTGCTTGGATTGAAGATTTTAGATACGAATGGTCTTTAGTCGGAGAGTTTTTAGACAGATTCGTTGCTGTTTTTAGGTGCTTGTGGGCGCTGTTGTTTGCTATGTGTTTGGAATAAAAAAGGTTTTCTAGAGGAAAAGCAGTACTGCTAGTCATGTGGTGTATTTGTATCAATTACTATTTTATTTTAAGTTATGTCTATTTGCATTGTTTTTTCATTTTCTCTGTGAGTCCAACATTTTTGTACAATTGATGAGTTATTTTCTAAATATTGTCTTGTCAAATATTTCTTGAGTCATAAAGCATTTTTTGTATTACCTCTTACTAATTACCGTATGTAATTTTGTGGGTAGTGGGCGAACTATGTACCACAATATGATGGCCTGATAGCGACCGTTCGACAAGATAGTATAAATGATTTTGGCTCTCTTGATTTTATTCAAGTGCAGTTTCCCTTTTGAGAACTTTCGTACAGTCTTTTATAGAGAATGGTCGACAAGGAGTAGCCAGTGTGCAGCAGGTTATATACATTAGGTTAATGAAGAAGATGTTATATGATTTGTTCATATTTACTGTTTCAAAATTAACTTCTTGATTTGCTAATTTTCCTTAGTTTTGCAAAGTTCTCGACGTTTTAGAGGCTCCTCTTCTTGTCCCAAAGTTCAATTATCATAGTCCTAAGTGGATGGTGTTGCGCATGTATCTCATGGTATTCAGTTTTCCTCGTTATGATATTTTTATACGTGGATACAGTTATTCAATGGATCTGGTTGCTTCCTGTGAATGTGGGAGGTGTGGTGTTGGTTGAAAGATATGTGTTTGTCTTTTGTATAGATCTGAGAAGGATTATTGGAGAGTGTGTTTAGTGCCGTTTTGTTAGGTTGAAATTGTTTTGTGTGATAGAATGGTGTGGGCAAGGTTTTAGTCCGATTGGAACATGTTGTTTTTGCCTTTTGTTAATTAGCAGTTCTGGTATTTTTTAGGTATATGTTGTATAAATGTGGGTGGTGTTCTATTGTGTATGCGCTCTTCAGATTGTTGGTGCCAGTGTTTTACTGTGATTAGTTTGGTGTAGGTTGAAAATATGGGTGTGTTGCTTCCTTTTGGATGATGGTAGCGAAGTCCGCCTTGTGTCCTCTGTTAAGCTCTTTTTAGATTATTTTCCAAATTAAGTGTAATAGGTTAGATTGATAAGGATATTTTGAATTCATGATCTTTTTCAAAATAACTTTAATTGTAATTTCCCTAGGTATTTGTCCCAAATGTACTTTTAGGGCATCCTCTTCCAATTTACATGCAACAAATACAGAGGTATTTGCTTGTATTCAGCTTTTCCCTGTCTAGTAATATTGTTTAAACAGCATATCTTGATTTAAGTGTATAGGTTTTCGTGAATTTGTGGGGAGTGTGGTGTGGTGTTGAGATATTGGTGTTTTGTCTTCATAACTGTCTGCGAAGCAGAGTGTTGTTTAGTTTGTGGAGGTAATTTTTGTGTAGTAAGTTAAGCGTTTGTACACACAGGTTCTTTATGATGATATTTATATAGATGCTTAGTTGCCTTCCACTTATTACTCTTTTCTCTCCTAATTTAAAGGTCAGAAAATGTGTAAAAATTTATTCCTAATTTAAAGGTAAAATGGAATTTTATCTTCCTACTTTAAAGGTAAAATGGAATTTTATCTATTGTTTCAACAAACTGGATCAACTACGATAAAAAGACTTGTTTTTACCCAAACGTTATCTCTGAAGGGAGAAAAAATAAGCTACTGATTTCCAGACAAGCTCCAGGCGACAATTGGCCTGAATACCCAGTTAGTGTTGTAGATTAAGAAGTTTGGGGTGAGTTTATACTGATCATCATTTCATATATATTTTATTGTAGTGGTAGATGGAGGTTATAGTATTGATAGTAGTATTCATTGTTATTTATTTATATAGTATTTTGGTGGTTTTTTCAGTATTGATACTATGTTTTATTAGTGAGGTGGTGGGGTTTTATTTAATATTATATATGATATATTATATATATAGTTATGTGTGTGGGTGTTGTAGTTGGTGTTAGGTTGTGTTGTTTGTAGGATTTGGTGTTTGTTGCTGTGTATTATATATATTATATATATATATATTAGTATTATAGAACTATAGGTTATAGGGTAGGGTGGGGTATGGTTGATATGTTAGGTGTTATGGAGAGTAGGGGCATTGTTTATTGTATGGTGTGGTGTTAGGAGTTGGATTATGTTAGGTGATATATATAGTTGAGGGGTATGTATCTATATATAGTATAGTATATTGTAGAGTGTGGTTTAATTGTAGTGTATATGATATTGGAGGGTTATTATAGGGTATGTATTAATGTTATATGGTATATATATATATATAGTTATCATAGTAATGTCGCTGGGCAAATGCCCAGTGGGCAGGCATTTCAAAAATGGGCATTTGCAAAGCGCATTTGCACATTTCATAATGCTGCCTGTGAAAATCGTGGGCATTTATTGAATTATTCAGTATCAAGATGGATTTAGTGTTAGCAGCTACTGTTATGATATATATATATATTATATATTATATACTATATATATATATATATATATATATATTATTATATATATATATTATATAAGTATTATATATGTATTATATATTATTATCATCCAGCATTCTCTCCCAAAAACTGGGGGTAGGGTGTGTAGCATGCACTGGAACACAAAAGAAGTAGAAGAATATCGACGCAAGTAGGAAAAGAGAGCTACCTTAGCCGACACCCCTTTTGTATACTTTTAGTGAGAACGTGTCGCGAGTCGATAATCCACCCTAGAGCTTTACTGAACAGACGACGGACCCTCACTATGGATCTCGTCATGCAGGTTTCAATTCTTTGGGCCAAAGTGGAGCGCAACATACCCTTCACAAACCTCTGCCATTCCTCTATTATGCACCTTTCTTCTCGCCTCTGCCAACTCACGATTTCTCCTTGCCGTCTGGCATTCCTTTATATTTTTCCTGTCATCTCTCATGCCGGTCGATTCCCGCAACAGCACACTGTAATCTGCTTAACCAACCGACTAGCATCTTTCCACTTTCCACATGACCAAACTCCTTTCAACCTATGTTCATTTATTCTCCTCATTTACTTCTTCTTCAGCACTACACAATCGCTAATTGTTTCATGGTCCTGCATTGTAATCAATTCTTCGTCACACCTAAATCCCTGAAGATGGTCTGCATCTGAATACATGTACTTTGATCTATACTCTTATTCCAAGACCATACTCTCATTGACTATAGATTGACACAGGTAGACTGACATACTTCATAAAAGACCCTAGCTGGACTATCTGAAGACTTAGTCTGTTTTAACATCGCATTAACGATTTAATATTGTAGCACTCTACCATCCTGCATTGACTTTCCTACTATATATCTCTGCTATGCATCTGTTCCCTTTTTCATCAGACATAATATCTATTATATTTAGAACTCAGACTATCTTGTTCACAGGCTGCTTACACTAACGGAACTCACACTGAGGACTGTCCTGCACTCTACAGACTAGTGATGTATCGCTGGCAATTGCTCCAGTTGGCGCATTATGATAATAATGGTGTATTTGCCCATTCTGTTTGCATTTGCCATGTGTCATAAATGTCTGCCCAAAAACTGGGCATTGTATGTATTTATGCGAAGGTAAAGATTGGATTTATTGCAGCATTCTGAAAAAAAGAACATTCAAAATAATAGTTATTTCAGTTTTTGCCTTTATATTGATGTATTATATTTGTATTTATATATCATCAGTCATACCCACCTTCTCTCCCCAAGACTGGGGGTAAGGTGCTCAATATGCACCTGGAAAGAGAAAAGTAGTAGAAAAATATGATGCGAATCCGAAAATTAAGCCCTAGTCCTACCGGCCCTCCTTACCACCTTTTAGTGAGCAACGTCGCAGTCAGAAATCCACCCTAGAAGCTTCACAGGACTGCGACGGACCCTAACTATAGCATCTCATCAAACATTAGAAATAAAAAGACAGTAAGAAGCCACATGGGCCTATCGAGACTGTTCTAGTCAAGCCAACAGAATCAATCACCAAGCAACATGTTCATGCAAATCCACAAAGCACCCTAGGGCTTGTCAGTAACTTACATAATATACACAAAATCTAAAGCATGCTCATGCAAATCCACAAAGCACCATAGTATACACTAAGTCTACAACTAAAAGAATCAAAACTAGCTAAAGTTCATGCCAACTACACTTCAAGCTTTAATAACTTTAAAGTAACATTCAGTTTAACCTTAATAACTACTGTAACTAAACACCAACCTATTTGACTAGGTCAAAATATACTATATGATACCCAAAGCATCCATATAGCTATTCAATCCTTTCTTAAATGTTGCAATCAAGTCACACTCAATAAGCTCCTGGGTCAAACCATTCCAAAATTTAACAACCCTGTTACTGAATGAATTTTCTTGTTTTTTTTCTTACTAAGACCCCTGGTTTCCCTTCCGTGCTCTATATGAAGAATTTATTGGTCCCTGTATTATCAATAGATGTAAATATTTCGTAGACTTTGGTTTCATGTCCCCTCTGAAGAAATAGCTTTTTCTACAGAAACTATTCCTAACTCCTTCGACTCCTCTCCTCATCGCTCTACTTTCAATACCAGGAAATCATCCTTGCTGCTCTATGTTGCCTCTCTCTCAAAGCAAATCTAAGTCTTTCTTTAAATAAAGGGTCCAAACTTGTGCACAGATAGTCTATATACTGGCGTAAGTACATTGCTATTATAGTACAGTTTACTTTAACTTCCCTTGCTCTTATAGATAAATAGACCTAAAAATACGCAAAAAAAATTAACTCTAGTAAGATTTAAGAGTGGGGCCCTTTTTGGTGCTATAGTGCACATGGGTCGGCCTTTTTGCAAATCAGGCTTGGGGTGCCTTTTTGTGTTTTGTTTCACTTGTTTGAGTCAAATAAATTTTTTAGACAATTGTTTAAGTGCAAAACTTAAAAAAAGTTTTTGAATTGTGGTAAGCATGGGATCATAGACCTCATTCTAAGAACTTATTTTAAAAACTCATGATGTGTTTAAATAGGTTTAGTCAGTTATGGCCGATAAGTTTGACATCAGTGGGCCTTTTTATGGTACTAAGCGGACTTATGTAGTATTATTATGTATATTATATTATATAGAATGAGTCTGAATGAGTATGTATTTAGTAATATATATTAGTATATATTATATATTGTATTATAAATAGTAGTTGTGATATAGTATATGTATATATATATATATATATATATTTATTAATATATTATATATATATTAAAAATAATTTTTTTAAGTGATTTAACTTCATTACACTTTCAAAATAATATACTAATACTTTTTATTAAATATTGCCTTATTCTCTAAGATGAAATTTTATTTCCTTAGCTCACTATCATGCTGCCAGAAACCGTCTTCGTGAAGCTGAAGATACATCAAATTTGGAATCAGAGGGCGAATGCACCAGGCCCCACAAAAGAAAAATGAAATACATACGCCGCCTTGGAGAACAATCTAGTAGTGAAGATGATGAGATTCTTGCAGGAACCCAAATGAAAATTGCAATCAATTCCTATCCACCTCCTCCTCCACCTACTCCTGATTCATCTTTTAAAGTGAAGGACATCAACATGTCATTTTATTCATAAATCGAATACACAAGGTATATTTATACCCAACTTGTAAAGTATATTAAAAGTGTGGTATTACAGACATATTGTCTCTCTCTAATATTGTTATACATAAATCTCTTAAGTGTGTATCCCATTGAAATTGCATATTATACACAATTAATAAATTGTATTTGTAATTAGTTGAACTTACTGCTCAAGATGTTCCTCAAACCAGCAGCTGCATATCTCATTCACCCATTCCTGAAACTCCTCAAAAAATGATTCTACAGTCTAAAATGCTTAGTAATAAAGAGAACATCACTTGCATTTCAGTCAAATCTCCAATCAAAGGTAATTTTTAATAATCATTACTTAGATATGTTAACTTATTTGACTACCGAAACGCTCATTTTCAATTTTTTATTTTATTATAGCTTAAAATCCACTTTCAAATGATAAGATGTAGATTAAGTGAAGGCCTCCAGTATTTTTTTATACATTTTTAAAAATTGGTGATTTATTTTTTTTACAAAGAATTTGATAAATTATGTATTAATTCTTGTCACTTTTTATTATAACTTTCATAACTTAATTTGTTTCAGAATGCAATTGTGTCATAAAACGCACGAACATTTATCAAAAATCTGTGTCTGATGTTGTTCTAACAGAAATACTAACTGGCATAGAGAAACTCAATTCAAAATTGGACACTTTGTTGATTCAACTTCCAGATCAACAGATGCAAAAAAGTGAAGAATGTAATTTAATTTCTTCCATTCCGCTAGGGATAAGAACGAATTTCATCCAAACTCAATGAAAATTGTCAGGAGACTCTTCTTAAGAAAAAAGAAACTGGTATTGATTTTTGTTTTTCTTATCATCTAGCTAGACATGGACAGGGACCTTTAATAATAGATCATTATGTATATTAGTAGTATTTATTATAAGTATTAGGTAATATATATTGTATATATATGATTATAATATATCAAATGTAGTAATAGTAGTATATATATATAGTATATATATATATTAATAATATATATATATATATATGTATATTATTGTTCTTCTTTCTTTTCTTTATCTACCTTTTTCCAAGATGGGAGTAAGGAGCCGGCTACAAACAGTCGGATAAAGGAAGCAGTTAGGAGAGTGTGGACAAATGTCGAAAAGAAAGCCCAGCATTACCGCCCTGCTCTTCTGTACCATTGAATTAAGTGAAAACTCGTGGCACAGACTAGAAATCCACCCTAAGCTTCGATGGGAACCGCGACGGACTCTCACTAGGGCATCTCGTCAATGTAGGGGTCAATTCCTTGGCCCAGGTTGGGCACAACCATGCCCCCATTACAAACCCGCCATTCTCTCTATCATTGCACCTTGTATTTCGCTCTGCCAAACTCATATTGGTCTCTCGGCTTGCAGTACATTCGTTGACGTGCGACGTCGCAATCCACTTTCTCTGTGTGTTGTGTCGGTCTTCCCAAGCCAGTCGGTTTCTCAACACATACTTCCACCTATACATCCGCGTTAAAAACCAACCGACTATCATTATGGCCTTTCACATGACCAAAACATCTCAACATACCTTCATTTATTCGTCTCATTTACTCGTCCTTCTTGCATACTATCGTCAGTCATGGACATAAGTTCATTCCTCGATTTTTTATGCACGACAATTTGTTTCTTCGTCCCTTCTTTTTCCCTTTTCAACCTATAAAGAATTCCTCTCTTTATATCGTAGTAGGATTGTCTCTCTTCCTTGTTTTCTATACCCCCAAGTAATTTGCATCGGTTTAATGTTTCATCTTCTTGTTGGCACCGTGCAAGGACTTAGTCCTTTACATTCACCAACGATTAATTGCACCAGCCACCTTCCTGCCATTCAACAACTTACACATATTACTAATGAGAATTATCAATTAAAAAATATTATCTTTAAAAACAGTAGAAAATAACCTTTATAAGCACGTGCACGTTAAAAGAGAATATTTATACGATAGCTTTCATTTCATCAGAAACCTCTTCAGTCGTATTAGTTTTTTCAACGTGCTTAAAATTACAACTAAATTAAAATCTTGTAAACGTTCCTGTAGGTGACTGTGACATGGGCGGAGGCTACAGGCATTCTTGAACCGTTTTCAACAATCTTTGGATTCTTTTTGCTCGCAATATTTAATTTTCCCCCCTTTTTTGTCGGGGCTTCCTCTCTGGCTGGCAGTCATGTGTCATGTTGGGCGGAGGATGCTCGTGGCGCCAAACTTCGGAATGTCAAACCCGTCCTTGGCCGGTGGTCTTCATCTTGTAGGAAGAGTCGCCTCCTGAGGTGGTCCTGGCTCGTTTGGCGTCTTGGTCCATACACAAATTCATTCACCCATGGATTTCTGTATGTTCTCGGGGGGTTCACCCGACCTTGCCCATTTTGCTCCTCACAAGTGTCTTCACTGTCGTTCTTATACTCTTTGTGATTGCGCTTGCCATCTCGCACCCTTCGAAGGCAAGTTCTTTCCTGACGTGCTACCTATACCTCTTCAGCGAATCGCCTTCAGCACATCTTATCCGAAATCATCTCCATTTTCGTAGTGATCGTACTTTTTAATTCCCTCTTGGAACTGAACATCTGTATAAGATCTAACCATCTCAGCCTTGTTCCTCTTTCGTTTCGTTAGGGGTTTTCCCTGTCGTTAGTTTGCTAACACGGTCTAGCCGCATTCTCGTGTGCTGTGGAGATCCCTGTACATCCACTCAAAAAAACAAAAAAGAAAAAAATTTTTATTATACTACTTATTAATATCATTATTATTATTATTATTATTATTATTATATTATTATTATTATATATTATATTATAAATTTTTATTATATTATTATTATTTCTTTATTCCAGATGAAAATACTGATGACCTTTGGAGGAAGAGATTCAAAAGGTCTTGCATGCAATATTCTCAAAAAACTTTTGGTAGATGATGCTGCAGAGAGGTATTCCTTAACAGGGAAAGTATTCAAAAACGGAATGCTAAAACAGTCATTTGAAAAGACTGAGATTTACAAATTAATTTTAGGTAAGTATTTCTAATTTCTTTAGAGTGAATCTATGAAAGAGTATCGAAAATGCGTACATAGACATCCTTGAAAAAGCCATAGTTGTATTTTACTTTTTTTATTTCAGTCTTGAATTTTACGAACGCGTTATGTTTTTGTTTTTTTAAATTAATTTTTCAATTTATAAACTGCAGAAAGTCCTTAAGTTATTTCCTTGTTCTTGAAAATGCCCTAAGTTATCTAAATAAGGTTTGCAAACCATGGTTTCCATGCATAGTCTTTTACTAAGAAGCCTTCCTTCTTACATTTTGTATTTTCTGTAATACAGTAGCAGCAGCATCTTTGCTTGTCAGTTTTGTGTTTGTGTTACTTAAATTTGTCCGAAATACAACTTCATTTTCTTACTCGATGTTTGTACATTTTCAGAGATTTGCGTTCAAACTTTCAATACGACAAAAGAGACAGAGTAAGGGAGGCTGTAAGTGACTGGCTCATGCATGCTAAGTTTCGAAAAGATCGTAGGTGAGTAGGGGAAGTTGGGGTAAGAATGGGACGCTATAGGTTTTCATGAATATAACTGTACATATTTATGCTTGTAACATTTTTTGAGAAATTTTAATGTTTCTACACTCTCATATGCCCATACTGTCATATGATTTTGATTAATTTTCTGGCATGTTGATCCTCGAACCCAATGTCAGTTGAGCTAAAAATAAAATTCATTTTAGTATTGGAAGTTAATTTTCATTTTAATGTTAGAGTTAACTTTTATTTTAAAATTAAAAGTTATAATGGAAGTAAAATTTAAAACTAGTTAAACTTTTTGACTACTATTGTGTAACCAATATGACTATTCGTTTTTTTTTCAATGTTTTCATCAGACAATGACGAATATCTGGCCTTGGTCGCTGCCACGGCCACGGCCTCGGACAAAAACTATTATATATATATATATTATATATATATATATTATATTATATATATATATATAATATATATATATATATATATATATATTATCATATTATATATATATATATATAAGTAGGAAATGGTTAGAATGTAGAGCAATGGAGTTGTGTGGAGGGTGCCCTACCTATTATATGCGATGATTTGGTTTTGTGTGGCGCATCTGAAGAGAGTTTGAGAAGGATTGGTAGAGAGATTTGGCGGGTGGTGTAAAGGAGGGGCTTGAAAGTAAAAACGTGGATAAGAGGCTAAGGTTATGGTTGTGAGTGAGGACACGCCTCAGTGTGAAGTTATTGTTAGATGGTGAGCAGCTTGAACAAGTGTCTTAGTTTAAATATTAAGGGTCATATGTTGACTGAAAAGGGAACGGAATGATCAGAGTGTGTAGGAAAGTTGTGAAAGGCAGGAAGGTGGCTGTTGCAATTAAACGTTGGTGAATGTAAAGGACTAAGTCTTGAGTGCGCTAGGTCCTTACATGAGGGTATGTTTGGTTACCTGTGTTATGTTAGTAGTGAGACTATGGTCTGAATAAGAAGTATAGATTTAAAGTCCGATTGTTCAGATGGACAATCCTTAGGGGTGTGCTAGGTCTAGGTGTGAGAAGAATGATTAAATGAGGACATGTACGTCATTAGAGATTTGTGTGGGTGTGAAGAAAGGGGTAATGAGAGGATAAATGAAAGTATGTGATGATGGTTTGTCTGTGGAAAGGATGGAAAATAGTCGGTTGGTTAAGCGATGTAAAAGTGGCGATGTGTGTTGGGAACCGCGCGCTGGGCAGATCAAAGAAAAAGTGGATTGAAGTCAGTAAAGGAATGTCTTGAAGGAGATTGATGTGAGTTTGGAGAGGCGAGCAGAAAGGTGTATAACAGGAGTGAATGGCGGGGTTTTGTGGGGGTATGTTGTGGGCCCACCTGTTTCCAAGGAAGAAACCTTTACATTGACGAATCTACCATAGTGAGGGTCTGTCGTGGTCCCATGAAGCTTTGGGTGGATTTTCTGACTGCGACGAGTTTTCAACTAATTAATGGTACAAAGGGGGGGGGTAAAGGGTCCTGGGCTTTCTTTTCGACTTTTCTCATATTCTTTACTGCTTTTCTTTTCCGATGCATGCTACGCACCTTACCTCCATTCTTGGGAATAAAAAGGAAGATAAAGAAAGAAAGATATACTTATAATATATATATATATATATATATATATATATATATTATATATAATATATATATATAATATATATATATATATATATATATAATATATATATAATTATATATAATATATATATATATACTATAATATTAAGGGCTTTTTAGAATGTGAGAAGAATTCCAAAATGAGGAATGACGCATTAGGGAGTTGTGTGGTATGATGAAAGGGATGGATGAGAGAATAAATGAACAGTACGTTAAGATGGTTTAGTCATGTGGGAAGGATGGATGATAGTGTTGGTTAATGCGGATGTATAGTGGAGTGTGTTTGGGAATCGACCGGCTGGAGAAAGAAGAAAAAGTGGAATGAAGTCTGTAAAGGAAGGTCTGGAGGAGAGACAATGTGAGTTTGGCAGAAGGCGAAGAAGAAAGGTTTTCACTACTTAATAACAAGGTAACAACATTCCCCTCATGTAAGACCCTAGCCGCACTCAACACTCTCGTCTTTTAACATCCACCAAGAATTAATAGCACACCACCTTCCTACTATTCACAACTTTTCAACTAACTGCCCTGCTGCTGCGGTTGACTTTTCATGCAAGTGATATCCCCGAAATATCTGCAGTTAGACAATTGCTCCAGCTGCTCACCACCTAACAACTTCACACCTGGAGGAACTGTCCTCATTCACAGCATAACCTTAATTTTATCTACATTTGCTTTCAAAAACCCCTTTTTTTACACACCCTACCAATCTCTATATCAATCTTCTTAAACTCTCTTCAGATTCGCCATACAAACAAATCATCCGCAATTATAATAAGTAGGGTATTCCTCCACATAATGAATCGATAAATTCCCATTCCTAACCACCTCACTGATTTAACATTAACAGACACTTCAACATCTCCTTTCTTCACCAACAACATTCAGACATCTTTCACTTAATACCATCTCCTGCTTTACCAACTCAGTATAGTTATGAACACTCTTGTGTATTAAAATAAAGTTATTACTTACACACATGCTCTCTCTTACAGAATCATCACCTTCATACCATTCTCATTTTCTCCTGACAACCCCCAAACGCCACCTGTTATAACCATCTCTTTTTTGAATCATCTATCAACCATTATATATATATATATATATATTATATATATATATATATATATATATATATAATATATATAATATATACTATATACTATATTATAATAATATATATATATAATATATATATATACTATATATTATATATATAATATTATACTCTTCTTTCTTTCTTCAACCTTCTTCTACTTTTCCCAAGATTGGGAGAAAGGTGCGTTACATGCATCGGAAACAGGAAACAGCAGTAGAAGAACATGAACAAGTCGAAAAGAAAAGCCCAGCTTACCGCCCCCTCTGTACCATCAATCAGTGAGAAATCGTCGCAGTCAGAAAATCCCACCCTAGAGCCTTCATGGGACAGCGATGGCCCCTCACTATGGTAGATCGTAATGTAGGTCATCCCTTTGGCCAGGTGGGCCACAACCATACCGCCTCCACAATCCACCGCCATTCACTCCTGTTATAAACCTTCTTCTCGGCTCTACCAAACTCACATTTAATCTCCTTCAAAAACATTCGTTTTACTGACTCAATCCTCTTTTTTCTCTTCGGTCTCTGCCCAGCCGTGGTCCCAACACACTCGGCCACTATAATCCGCTTAAATAACCACGACTATCATTCATCCTTTCCATATGACCAAACCATCTCAACATAACTTTCATTTATTCTCTCATTTACCCTTTCTTCACACCACAACAACTCTCTAATAGCGTTCATCCTACATTTTATCAAATTCTTTTCTCACACCTAGCACACCTAAGATTGTCCATCTGAACACATGAACTTTAGATCTATACTTCTAATTCCGACCATAGTCTACTACTATACAATAACACCAGTATTAAAATCATACCCTCATGTAAGACCTAAGCGCACTCAAGACTTAGTCCTTACACTTCACTCAACGGATTATTGCACCAGCCACCTTCCCTGCCATTCAAAACTTTCCTACTACACTCCGATCGTCCCGTTCCTTCTCATCCAACTATACCTAAATATACTCAGAACCTTGTTCCAGCTGCTCACCATCTAACATAACTTCACACTGAGAACTGTCCCTCCATGCACACCATAATTACTCTTATCCAAACCGTTACTTTCTAGCTCCTCCTTTACACACCACTGCAAATTCTCTATCCAATCTCCTCAACTTCTCTTCTGATTCGCCACACAAAACCAATCATCCGCATATATAGGTAGGGCACCTCCACTCATCTCCATTCTCCATCATTCTAACAATCCATTCCTGCCATCCCCAAATCGAATTCTTTCATAACTCGCATTCATATACAAATTGAATAATCCAAGAGACATACACAACCCTGTCTCATCCGCTATTAATCCTAAACATCACAATTTCAACTCCCTATATTCTTACACACGCTTCACTATCGTCATACATAATACTTTTGGTTCCATTCAGAAGCCTACCACTAACAACCATATATCGCTAACACCTGCCATAAAGCTTCCCTATTACTCTATCATACGCCTGTTGCAAATCCAAAAACCTAAATACAATTTATTCTCCCTTCTCCTCATTTTCTCAATCATTTGTTCAATGTAAAGATTTGATCCACACATCCTCTACCACTCAAAAGCACCTTTGTTCTTCACCAATCATTCTTTCAGTCACTCCGATCGCACTCTTTCGACCAATACCAGCATAATACCTCCCTAAACAATAAACTTATTCCCCTTTAATTTCTACAGTTCCCCTTTTTTCTCCCTTACCCTTATATAAGGGTCTATTACTGCTCTCTCCTCAATCCTCGAACTATACCCTCCATAAACCTTTTATTACACAACTCCAAATCCAATCAATCACCATCTCCGCCTCCGTCTTGATCATTTCACCAGTAATCATTCATCTATACTTGCAGATTTACCATTCTTCAACTTTCTCACTCTACTATTACCTCCTCCTTGCTAATAACTCATCCCCAAAATAACTATTCTTTCTTGCACTCAAACCATCACACATTCACTATCACCTCCTCATTACGTTAATATTGTGCCAGATTTTCGAAGGGTTCTTTCCACACTCCCCTCAATCCATTTCATCTTACAAAAGCACATCCCTATTCATTATATTCTAAGCAGATTCCCTTATTCTATATATATATATATCATATATTAATATATATATATATATATATTATAATATTATATATATATAATATATAATATTATATATATATATATATATATATATATATATTATATATATAGGGCCTCCCATGGTGCTGATTTTTCAGCCCAATATGGCCGCTTCTCTGTGAGCAGTGGTGGGTCCTGTAACCACTGACTCAAAAAACAATTTATATATATATATATATAATTAATATATATTATTATAATAATATATATAATATATATATATATATATATGTATTTATATATATATGATATTAAAATCAGACCAGGTTAGAAAAGTTAATTAATGCGGGGATGATTTTTAGTGAAAGGAATTTATGCGATCAAAATTTATTAAATATGCAAAGTGAAATATATATGGTATGACAGATGATATGAAATAGCATGTAATGTAATAATGGCACAGTATATTTAATTTTTATAAACACAGTTAATAAAGCCCCATATTATATATCTCAGCAAATCTGCCGGTTATCTGACAATGAATAGGCACTAAGCATTTAAGTTTGTATGCTGCCTGAATTTGTACAAAATCGCTTTGTTTAACGGGGCAATTAGAATTGAATAATCACTATCAATAGGATTCACAATTAGTATTACACAATATTGATCAATAAGTTTGAATATATGTTAAGAACGCTTCGACGGCGTCTCCCTCCACACTTATAATCATCGTGGAGCTCCCCTGGATGTGGGGCATTGATGACGGATTTCTCCACCTTGCATTGCAAATCTGGCCTCTCATATTGGGTTGGCACAATATTTACAGTTTTTAAGATAATTAGGCTGGCATTATTTGGCATTCTGATGTCCTTCAGTACTTTTCCATGTATATTTCAGAGATTGAGAGCTTCGTTCCCATACACATGTATGGGAAATATTGCACTTTCATGCCCCACCCTCAATCTCCTTAATATGCATCGACATGGAAAATTTCTCAGCATCATATATATTATAGGTATAATATATATATATATATATAGTATATTATATATATATTCGGGTAGGCTATATATAATATTATATATTATATAATATATTATATATATATATATATATTAATATATATATATATATATATATTCGAGAGAAAGGAAGAAAATTTCACAGGAGGCTGCCTTGCAAGATGCAACACAAAATTAATTTCATATGGATAGGCACGTGCACATGGAAGATTAATAATATTAACGAAAGGTTATGTTTATTTTTTATTTCAAATTTTAAAATAGAAATATAAAATTAATAATTGACTTTTATTTAAGCCAAAAAGTATTGTATTGTTAATATATAAAAATAAGTTCCTTTCCTCTTTTTCTGAAGGTGGGTGTGGGTCGGCCGGGTTTTCTAGGTATTCTAATATAATTTTTGTAGGTAATTCTCCTTCCAACCTCAAAATTAACATTGATACAATGAAAAAAAAGTGGATAAAAAGAGAACTCTGGGAAAGGTAGTCAACTATTTCATTTTTTTTGTATTTTATGATGATGATGATGAAGATTTGGTCAAGAAATCTGCAAAAGAGGTGCTTCCCTTCCCGTAACCCATCCTGATATATTTTTTTTTAACAAAATTAGCTACGTATAAAATGTTTAACCGTCAGTTGAATTGTGACAAACATTCATGATTTCATAATTTTTTTATTTCATATATATATATAATAATATATATATATACTATATATTATATATATAATATATATTATATATATATATATCTATATAAATAACTTTTTTTTATAAAATAATATATTATATTTTTTTTTATATATATATATATATATATATATATATATATATATATATATATAAGCAATTAACACACCTGTTAATTTCATAAAGCACGTAAAAATTATACCTAATTTTAACAGGTATTTGGTAAATATTGTTTTTTATAAATAAGTTCTGTTGAAAATGACTAAAGTACAGCTAGACTCAAATCAATTTTTGCTAACTAAGTTTTTTGATTTTATATATTAAGAATGATTTTAAGATTTTTGGCTGATTCTCAAGGTAAATCATCACTCTCGACATAAACAAACAAGAAGTGACGACCAAACTGATCGACGACTAGCTACCTTGGGGTACCTCGCCCAGATCTTATAGAAAAAACTTCTTACAAAATACCGGTTCCGGTGTACTTCTCAAAAAAAAACATTGTAATCCTTGCTTACATTGAAAACCAGACTAATAAAGAAAACCAATTTTTTTTGCAATTCCATGTAAGTATTTTAGTAATTTATTAAGAAATTGAAATTTTTAGGTGTGGTGTGAATGTAAGCAGAGTTTGCTTGTAATTCATTGAAACACAATTGGATGGATTGTAGGAAATAACCATCCATCCAAATATGGTTTGCAATGAATTACAAACTCGATCTACTTACAACCATACACACTCTACCAAAAAATTTCAATTTCTCATAAGAAATTACTAAAATGCTTACACGGAATTGCAAAAAACTAGTTCTTTTTCTAGTCTGGTTCTGGTAAGTAAGGGTTACAATGGTTTTTATGGGTTTAACCAGCCTTTCCGAATGATGAGCCATTGTCCACCTTACGGTAAGCTTATTAAAGCACGGTTAAAGCAACCTTATAAAGTAAGCTTACAAACCACCTGTTCCTGTGTCAACTAGCAAATCTTACCGTAGCCTTATCATAAGCTTAAGGCTTGTCATTTTCCACCCTACGGCAACCTTTTCATCCGTATCACGGCAAGGGTACGGTAAGGTTTTTAGAAGCTTAAATTGCTATCTGGGTATATATATATATATATATATATATATATCGTGAATATGTATATATAATATATATATATATATATATATTATATATATATAATATAATATATATATAACTATATAATATATATATATATATATATATATATATTGAATGTTTTTTTACATGAATGCTTGCTTACGAGACCTCATTAAGATTTAATCGGTCCAAGTCCTTACACAAATGCCAGTTATCTTCGTTATTACATTAATATACTTCTTCAATTCCTCAACTCCATCCCAGAGTACATACGTGGCAAGTTCTCGCCCTGACACTACCATATGTTTTGGGTCAGGATCATTCACGTAAATGGATTCTTCAAGCTGACGAATAAAGTTATGAACATCTATCGAAGCTAAGAACTGATTAATTATATTTTCCGAATCTTTAGGTAACAGTTTTTTTAAATGTATAATATGCCTCGTATAACATAATGGGCTGCAGTAACATAATCGGTTAACACTTCTGTTTTACGGAACTGTTTTAACATTTTCTCTCGAACTCGACTCATATATTTTATCTGGGATGTGCCTCTAATATAGAAACCATATATTGTGGGGATAAATAGTCCTGTATCCTCGCGTCTCTGCCATATTCTAATATCCATAATATTCGTATCTAGATATTTAGAGAAGGTTAAAGTAAGTTTCTTATCATCATGATCTCACCCCACTGATTATTTCCCAACGATTTAATACACTGTGTGACTTAAAGTGTTCATTCACCCATTTTTCAGCATGTTGGCATACACAAAGTAATTCGTCGAAACTCATAAAAACACGTCTGTTATATTCATATTGGTCACTACATCTGAAGTAGGTAAAACCGTCGGGCTTTCTTGTATATAAGAAGGATACATCACTTTTCGGAATATTGATTTCCCAATGCACAATGTCACGTATAGAGGTGTATTTATCAAGACGAACCATTCTAACGGTAGGAATATACATCATGGGAAATAAG